>BRZM01000086.1:0-141222 GCA_033238685.1 Lates japonicus | reverse complement strand
TCAACATTTTCAAAGTTTCTAATGACATCCTACAGATGGACGGGCTGATGCGGCGAGATGGGATAACATCCTTGCTGTCTCTCCCAGTCATCAGCCCGTACAGTGGGAAGCTGCAACAGTCGCTCGTGAGCTAGCTACCAGCAAACAGTATGACCATTTCAGCCAGTCACGGTTTGGCACCGCCTCCTCCGGCATTAACTGATGCACTGTTGTTTACTGTTTGCGACGCACAAAACAAAACATGGATGGGTGCATATTTCGATCAAAATCTCTGTCAGTTGGCCAGACACTGGTATCCACACATAGAGGCGTGCAAATCAGCTGGAAATACTACCCACAATGACCGCCGCTGGTCATGGCCTGCCAGTTGCGATCCGTTTGCAACATGATGCGACGTAACCGGCTGAAGTTGTATGCTTGCGCTATCAGTGCGGTTAAAAAGTATAAGTACAATGTCAAAACTACAACCACCTGTTATTTTTATTCATGGCTTTAAGTGCGAAAGGTGGATAAAGATGGTCTGATCAGCGTGTGGTGATCATATTTGGCAAAATATTTCATGTTAAAGTAACATTACTGCTTTGGCGGTGACATGACTTGTACTTTTAAAACCTTTGATACAGTTGAAATTTTGAACTGGGTGTGTCAAATGGTGGATCAGTATTGTATTATCCACGCAATGACCTTAATAACACAAAAGCTTTCTATTTGAAGCTCTGGGACATTCTTCCCTCCTCAAACTTCAGAGATTTATCTAAAAGAATAAATCTCAAAACCATAAAATGTTAGATCAATCCACATATTACAAGTAAATCACAAGCCTTCAGTCAGTGTTTTTGATAAAGGCTTCTTGTTTAATATAAAAATGTTAACCATGGGGTGGCAGCAAAATGTTTGATTTTGCTTTTATACATAGTACTATACATTGTATGTAGTACATGTATGTGTACGTTAATGTGTATGTTAGGGAGGATGTTCCCTTACTCTTCTGTGCCATAGAGTTCCATCATGAACACACACCCACTGTAGTTTATTTTGATTGTCCTAAATACTCAATAGTGCACCAAATGTGGATTATTCCACTGCTGAAAATACCACCCCAACATATGTACTATTTCCTCCTCTTTAAGTAATGTTTGATAAAAAAAACTACTTTCATCTGACTTATCCTTTAACTGAATCACTTGTTACTGTGCATTAGTTAGTGCAGCTCTTCTGCAGTGTGAAGCATACCTGTACCAGTTGGTAAGCGTCATCATGATGTATAGTGATGCCAGGAACAGCATGAAATGGAAAAAAGAGTAGGAGTAGGTGACACCGTCCTTCTCATTGTCCACAGCTCTGTTGAGACCGCTGCCCTCCTCGTAGCTGTCAGTCTGAGGCCCGTCCTCAATCAGAGCTGACTCATCACTGGTCAAAGTCAGCTTGTTCACCTGGGCATTGGATGAATTACGAATACTGATGGACAAACAAAGGGAAAGAGAGTCAGCCATTTTATGCACCAACTGTCAATCTGCAGGTTTGTACTTCAAGCTGTTCGATCATCTGTGAGTTTCACAGGTTGATAACTGCACAGATAAGGACTTCCTCACCTTGAGTAGAGGACACACATGAGGAAAAGGATCAATCCCACAATCCCCTGGGCATCCCACCACTGAACCACATGGTCCTGACCGGCAGGACTGGTGCTGTTCAGCCCAATAATACCCAGAAGGCTCGGGTTACATTTCCTGTCTGTGAGAAACAAAAACAAACTTACTGCTGGTTTCACTTCATGATCATTGATTGGTTACTATAGGCAATGTGGGCTGTATCCAGCACAATAGGTTTTATCTTCTCTTCTGTCACAAAGCTCAAAGAGAAAAAGGTGCTTATCAGCATCATTAATCCAGACTGCAATTGGATGTCATGCGCAATGATGAATGACTAGAAATAGGACAAAAATGAGGCCTCTTGTACATATCATCATGATATATAATGATCAGGTGCAGTTGCTGTGTAGCTGCGACATTTCCTTAACTTTTTAGAGGACAACGTTAGAACTTATTTTCTTAGGTTTATGATAAATAATGGAAGAAAGCAGCTTCCCAGGACAACTTTTAGTAGTAAAAACTTCTTAAATGCTATATACAAGAGTAATCAGAAGGGGTTTTAGAGAGCCATTTCGTGGCTGAGTCTACAGGTGACAATAGACAATATCACTGTATGTGAGGAGAAGCTGTGCTCTGTCTGCACCATCAGCCCTCCAACACACATTACAATAACCAGGTTACTACTGAGCATGAAAACAACTTCTCTGATTTCCTGTGTAACCTGATTTCTCTAGGTGAGCAAGCTCCTTGCGTGCAACACAGATGCATAGAACATTGTCTTACCAGGCTCATTGGTCATGGCAGACCAGGTCAGATACATGGTATACAGGGTAACCAGGGAGGACTGCAGCAAGCCAGACCTTGGCTGGGACTCCTTCATCAAGAGAACACAAAGCATTAGCAGAGTAATAAATTCAAGACCAACTCAAACAACCAAAAGCACTCAGCTCAGAGTGGCAAGTTCAGCTCGCATCTGCTGAGCATTATGGAGGAAGTGAAATGACTTTAACAACTATTTGTGTATGACCACATTCTTCAGTATAAGACATCTGGTGAGGGAGCCCATGACGTATTTCCCTATCCTGAGATTAGTCACACACTTCTCTGCTCAAACATAAAAAAAAGAACTGGTGCGAACCTGGATCTGAGGCAGGATGGACATGATGGAGGCAGCAATGCATAGGAGCATGTTGATGCTAATGAAGACCTTGTTCTCAGTGCAGCCATCAGAGTGGGTGTAGTAGACGTAGAACATGACCAGAGACACCAGAGACAACAAGTAGTTCACAGCAGTGACTGACAGCAGAGCTGTGAACACAAAGCACAACTTCATTATGTATAGGTCTGGCAAAATAACAGAATAGGCTTAAAAGCTTACTGACAGACCATTAATCAAGGATCATCATTATTAAAGATGTTGCTGATTGTAAGCTCTTTACCTGAAAGCTGTAAGATCTTCTGATTGGATCTTTTCCTGTATGCATGAATACCTTACCATTATTGTCTTACATTTCACTATCGTGGTTTTTAAGAGAAGGTCTCAGAGCTGATCTCTTCCTGATAAGAATAAATACATTCTTGAAGAAGTATTGACTACTTGATTAAATTTTCACAAGCAGAGAGCATGCTTAATGGTAAAAATGGCTAATAAGACAGTCCAGATTTTACATTTTTCTCCTTTGTGGACTTTGCGGTCTCCATAAGAGCTGTTTATAACCATCACATCACATAAAACAGCCAAACACAGCTGGCAAGCTGTAAATAACAAAGAGCTCTTAGAAGGTTGTTGTAAATCAAGTTTTAATTTGTATGTTTAGCATCAATAATAACACTGTCGCAATACCTGCATACCAGCAGCGGGAGTTGCCCTCCTCCATCTTCTCCACCCAAGACTCATTCCAGGAATGGGCAAAGTCAATGAGTAAAACCAGCTGGATGAGGATGAAGCAGAAGGCTCCAGCCATGCCGACGTAGAACCACACTGTGAGAGAGAGGAGTACTTCACTTTACTTGACTGTACACTGTGCAAGAATCTCCTCACTGCTGCCTCAAACTGTATTAAAAACCAGAGCGAAGACACAAATCCATCTAAAACTGCTGTGGAAACTACGTTGGCCAGCAAAAGCTTATCAACAATGTCTAGTAAAGACCACATACCTTGAAATTTGGTGATTCACATATTCAGACAAACAGTCAAATTTTGTAAAAATGCAGTGTCACAAAACTCTGGACTCTTTTTCTTTGTTCATGACATTCTAGAGCTGAATGGTTTTGCACTGTATAGACAGCAGGAAAATGTACAGACCATATGTTGTTTTTTTTTTATGTTTATATGGGGCAACAGTTACCAGTAGTGAAAGGACCCTCGGAGATGAAAAATGATCCAATAGTTATGGCAGCAGCTGCAGCAAACTTAAAGAACCAAAACCTGAAAGAGAGACAATCAAAGAATTAATGTCCTGACAATCACTTCCAACAGTTCTTAAATCAGTCTCTGGTAAAACAGGAGGATTAAACTCTTAGTACAAATTAGATAATCATCAAAAAATAAATTACAGATTAATGCAAGTCATTTATCCAAAAAAAAAAAAGAAAAAAAAAGAAAGACAAACATCCTCTCATTCCAGCCTCTCCAGTGTGAAGATTTGTAACATTTATATTTTGTGTCATTGCAAACAGAATATCTTTTGGTTTTGGACTGACTTTTTAAATAATAAAATATGATAAGTATCAATCCTGGTAGTGAATGTTTGTCATATTGATTCGCATAACGGGTTACCACAAAATATTGGAAGCATCATCAGTGTCTGTAATTCAGATGACAGATCCAGTAAGGTGTCAGCAAAGCTTGACTTAAGCAGACAGGCAAAGATGTAGACAGATGGATGCTGACTCACCCATTGTGCAGCGCAGCACGGGGGTCCTGGCTGCTCTTCACTTTTATCATGAGCAGAGAGAAGAGCAGGAAGAACATGGCCATCCCAAAGCAAACGCGGTACACTGCCTTGTATCCAACCAGCACATCACAGTTCACATGTCCCTCCACACCAGGAATAGACAAACCCATCCCTCCTTCACAGAAACCTGGAATCTACAGCGGCACACAGAGCAGAAGGTAATGACTTCAAATCAGAGGTCACATGCAGCATAAAACAAGGTAAGTTACACCCAGTTAGAACAGCTGTTTATTTAACTCTGATCACTTTGGGGACATCTTCTCAAGCCCATCAAGATCAGACAGAAAAACTAACTCTTTATCAAGGGAAAGGGGTTAAGTCCTTCACTTTACTAAAAATCAAGTCAGAGTCAGTGCCCTAAAATATCATTCATATTTCTAACATACAAGGTATATACATGAACACAGGTTCATAAATGAGCATGTGCATAACAAAACAACTGATTATTGTCTCTTCCATTTCCTGCAACTTGTTCACAATAAATATCATTACAAAACTCTGCATTTAACAGTAAAAACACAAAAACGTACAGGGTTCCAGCACTGGTTGTTCCCGGACATAATAACAGAATCAATAAGGCAAAAAGTCCCAGCAGAAATCCAGTATGGTCCATATTTTGCGCCTTCCTGTGTTAAGATAATTAGCACCGTTTGGTATATTGTCTGTATTTTATGTATATATCGGTACATACCTTCTTCAGCTGGCCCTCCATGCCGGGCATCAACATAATGCACGCAATACCCACTCCCAGCAGCAGGAAGAAGGCATAGATGAGCCGAGTCACCGTGGAGTTATTTCCACTGGGGCAGCACCGACAAAGTAGGCAGGGGGCGCTGCCGCACAGACACGGGATCTGCAACACATTAGAGGGGAAGTTGTTTACGTGAACGTGAGATGAGGCAGCAGGGCCTGCTGACAGATACATGACTCTGTTTACATGTTGCGATGTCGCAACAGCGAACTTAGACCCCGGCTGCTTTGTTGTCAGCGACTGCAGCTGCGTATTCTCATTTCTGACAACCACCGCATACTCTCGATAACGCCACACATTTTGCGTTTCTACGGCACCCTAAAATAAAAACAGGGCAGTTCACCGAGCCTGATGAAGGCAAAGGCAGGCGCCGTGTGTGTTTGCTTCGCTAACCACAAGACCCAATTACTGCTCCATAAATGTGTTACTCACATCATTTGTCATCTGGGACAACAGCTAATTGCCGAGTAGAGGCATTAACTGTCTGAGGTTACAGTGTGTTTACTGTCCACCGCCACGGCCTGTCACTGATACTGCGCACTCATGGTAGCTTGTGTGAAGACGATGAACCTGATTGCAGACAGAAACATGACATTGGCTGCTGTAAGCGTCAGTACGAATAAGGTTTACTCACCCAGCTCGCCATGGAGCACAGTCCCAGAACAGCTCCCATGATCGCCGATGTTTGTCCCTCAATTTGGTGTTAGATCTGAAGCTGATCAGAAGATGGAGGATGCTCTACCCCCTCCTTCGTTCTTCTTCTGACCTAGAGCTCAGTAGTGCAGATACAGGTCTGCGTTTTGCTGCCCTCCACCGGAAGACTGCAGCTTTCTCATCTCAGTCTCATACGCTGATACCGTTTCCCTGAACGTATATAATCTACGTTCTTTTCTTTCTGTGGTGGAAATCTGAAAACAAAGTTCATACACGACAATCTTGTGTTTGTGTATTTTTTTAATTGGACAGCTGTCCCTGGTTGCCAATGAAGAAAAAAGCTCTCTACCAAATAAGTAACAATCACAGGCGTCTTTCTCAGAAGAATGCGGTGAAAGTTTAACTCAGATATATCTATAATAACTCAAACTAAGATACATTATACACACAATAGCCTACATCGAGCATACACAAAACATCAGAGTTTACTTTCATTTGGTGTAGGCGTCGAAAGGTAAATTTTCTGTTTTTATTTTGAAATGCAACTTTGCAACTCTGAATTGACAGGGATTCTGTCCAATCACAAAGAATCCAGTGATGTGTTCACGGTCGGTGGGTGATGGAATAGAGCATAAGGACGGCTTTCTCTCCGAAGCATGTAGTGCACAGCACCCAGGCTGCTTATAATATCAATGTTAAGCTGATTATTAGCTAACAAGGCAGCACGAGTTGCAGTAACTACATTAATTAAATAACCATTTATTAGTCATTAATAATGAGAGTGTAAATCAGTCTGGAAACTGGGCAACACCACTTTATCTGTGCGGCTATATCTCGCTAAACTGCTGCAGCTGGTACGCAGAGAGAGAGAGAGACGCACGGGAAAAATTGGCCTTCAGCGCTCATGCGCTGGGCGTCGGGAAGCAGTCAAAAGCCGATGCTTCACTTCTTAAGATGAAGGACAGTCTGACAGTTTCAGCGGAATGTTTACATTAAAAACTACAGTGTTCCGCATCGCACGTTACAAAGCTGCGTGTGATCTACAATACTAAGCACACACAACTGTGTGTCACGGCCGCAACAACCTATCGGGTTTTCCCTCATCTTAAGATAAGGGACACCGAGAGTATAGTATAATATAGATACACAGATAAAGTGTGAGAAAGCCAGTCTGTTGTAATGGCTCTCTGTATAGACTATAAACTTATCTTGTGCGCACAAATTAATCAAAACGTAGGAACGTAGTAAAACCTACCCTCACTGTATAGCCTATGCCAGGGGTGTCCAAACTTTTTTCACCAAGGGCCATATGCGATAAAATACACAAACAGCCGGGCCACTCACTCGAAGTGATTGCTTCACCTGGTTTATTTAAGTAAACTAAATCAATCAGCCTACAACACTGTTTTCATGTATGAGATTTTTTTTAGAACAAAAAAGTTTGGCAGTTCATTCTCAAAACAGCTGCCTGATTGCTTCTGGATGGTGGTCCTTCTTGACAGACCTGGAGGGGGGCAGGGATATAAAATAAATAATATACTATATCTCAGGCTTGTTATGCAAATAAGTTTGGATTGTTAACAGATCAACTAATATTTGTTTTAAAAATGCTATCAACATAAAATGATTACATTTATTAAGTAATAGGGCTTAATAAGACATGGAACGTGTGATATATTTTGAACTCAGGACAACACGGTTGTGCTCAGTGGGAACAATGAAGTTGCGCTTTGGCCTGCAGGATTGCTGGCAGGTCCTGAGTCAGTTTTGTGGTTGAGATGCGAAGGACGTCACGGAGATGGTCGTTGGTCATTTTGGTTCTTAATCTGCTTTTGTTCAGCGTCAGCAGAGAAAATGTTTGTTCACATATGAATGTTGAGCCGAACAGACTCATCATTCTTTTTGCGTGGCGTCTCATCAGAGGAAACTTGGCTTCTTCCAAGCTCCGGTAGAAGTCAGGTAAGGAGAGAAGCTGATTGATTCTTCAGAGAATCATCACACTGCATTTCTATAAGTTCTAATTGCAGACGCTCTTCCACTTCTTCTGCATTTATCACGAAGGGAGTCGCGAACAGCTTGATATCGTTCTCAATGGCAGAAAAATCTTGGAAGCGCTGAGAAAATTCTGTCATGAGAGATGTGATCACAGACACATATTTCCCCTTTTTATCAGAGAGATCGGCCTTTGGAAACGCAGATCTAATTTCGGACAGTGTGGGGAAGTGCGCGACATTGAAGGTGCGCAACTGTGCCTCCAACAGTCGGAGACACAGAATGCTTTCACGTGCGCGTGAAGCTGCGGTACGAGTTGGTCTTTGCTTTGTAGGTTTTTGTTGAGTGTGTTGAGGTGTTCAGTGAGATCAACTAAAAACGCCAGATCTGACAACCATAGAGGGTCACTCAGTTCGTGAAGAGGTCGGTCCTTTTCTTTCAAAAACTGGTCGATCTCTGATCTCAGAGAATAAAACCGCCGAAGCACGGAGCCGCGACTTAGCCAGCGCACTTCTGAATGGTAGAGCAGGTCCCCGTATTCAGCATCAACGTCAGTTAAGAAAGTTTGAAATTCTCTGTGGTAGAGTGCTCGTGCTCGAATTATGTTTACCGTTTTCACAGCAGTGTTCATCACATCGCTAAGCTATACTGTCTTGGCACAGAGTGCTTCTTGGTGGATGATACAGTGCATTTTAACTATCTCACCTCCGCTCTCCTGCACCTTGGCACACACCAAAGAGGCCATTCCTTTGCGCTCGCCTGTCAAAGCTGGAGCTCCATCCGTTGTAACTCCACACAATTTGTCCCATTTAAGTCCTATCTTGTCAATTGCATTTGACACAGCTTCAAAAATGTCTTTACCCGTTGTTGTGGTCTTTAGACTGCTGAGATCAAGCAGCTCCTCCGTAACGCAAAAGTTATTGTCAACTCCCCGCAAAAAAATTAATAACTGTGCGGTATCTGTGGCGTCTGTGCTCTCATCACATGCAATGGAGTAGAAATTTTGGTGTTGCAATTTTCGGTGCGCTGTGGCAACATTTTTCTTTCCTTAATTTTGTTTTGTAGAGGAACTGCCTTGATCAACTCAGTAGCTCCAGCTAGAGTTAAAACCAAAAAATGCAATACCGCCAGGTTTCATGTGCGGGCCATATCCTGGTATATTTTTGGAATTTGCTGCGGGCCAATTAAAAATGGTTGGCCCGCGGGCCGTAGTTTGGACACCCCTGGCCTATGCACTAATTTTCTCTCTCTAAGATCATTCTGTCAATCCTTATGCTCAATTCTATCACCCACCGACGGTGAACACATCACTGGATAAACTCTGAATTGACAGGGATTCTGTCCGATCTCAAAGAAGAGCTATTGTCCCTACTTGTGAAGTGTTGTTGTGTTTTCTGGAATGTTGTTGTGTTTTCTGAAATATTGTAGTGTTTTGTGAAATGTCGTTTTGTTTTGTAAAATGTTGTAGTGTTTTCTGAAATGTTGTAGTGTTTTGTGAAATGTCGTTTTGTTTTGTGAAATGTTGTTGTGTTTTCTGAAATGTTGTAGTGTTTTGTTACTTGTCGATGTGCGTTGACCTCAGGGCCACCGTCGTATAGAAGGGATACGGCAGCATCATGATCATATAGAGATTCACACTAGAAGGCACTATGTAAGTTACACAGGATAATAGCTGAGTCTACAGACAGCACATAGAGGTTAAGAGGAAAAATTCTCACCTGCCTCAAAAAGAAAGAAAGAAAGAAAGAAAATTGATAATGTGTGATTTTAAGTTAAGATGACTCGTTCGCAGATTACCTTTGTCGTTCATATCACAGTGCTGAGCCTATTACTCAATATGATTTTTACACAGGTTCCAGGTCATGTGTCAGAAATACAAAGTCTTCACACATGTCTGAAAACCATTAAAAATTGTCTGATCACATTCTATTTTATGTACAAGGTGAGGAAATAAACTATAATTAACTCAAGTTTCATCTCTGACGGAATGCTTGTGGTGGTTCACCTGCTCCCAATCAGACAGCCCCACACAGTAGAAGAATTCACACTTCTGGATTTGCCTTTAGCAGTAACAACTTTAGCCAGTTACATGAGGTGGGTGGATACCTTGTTTTCCTGCCCCCTGGAAGCCAAAATCCAAATAATGCAGCTCACTACTACAACAGTCTTCACAATTGAAAGGCTGAATACATAACTACTAAAATGCCTCCCCAAATGTTTTTGTGTTTTGTTATCAATTGTTTTTATTAATTTTTACATATACACAGAAAATGAAAACACATACACACAGAAACAAAAAGATTCAAAAATAGTAATAACCCCATGGAACACTCCCCACCCATAGACAAAACCAAACTAGGATCCCACTGACATAATACATCAGACAACAACAATATAATATTAGAGGCTCAGTCAAACACTCAATTCTTCAATTCTTTAACTTCAAGTAAAATGGATTGCTAGGTTAGAATGGTCTCACTTTTACCACCATGCATCCTGGCTACAGATAGCTCCAAATTAAAGGACAGGTTCACAATTTTTTGAGTGTTAAAACAGTGGTCATGTGCCCATAAGAACATTAAAACAGGTTTTGCTTTCTGTAATAATCTCATGTTCATCTGGCTGTTAAGAGATCTCTTTCAGAATGCGTTTAGAAATAAAAGGGAGGATAATATGACACTTCAACAGTCTGATTAAGCAAAATGAAGTGAATCTCTTCTAAAGTCATTGTCTTTTGAGTATGAAAGTCCCTTGTTGTGTCACTGTACACTGTAGCTCAACAAGGAAACACTGGGGAATTTTATACTAAACAGGCTGCACCTTTGGAGGATATCCAGGTTAATTTCATTAACTCAGACTGCTGAAGCTTCAAATTAACTTCAGATAAAATTTGGAATATATGTGTGCTCAGAGAGAGGACTGAGGATTTTGTCCACCATCACATCCATAAGTCTGTTATAGGTCTTTTTCATGTCGAGACTTAATACGACACAAGGCAAAGCATCATCCTGAGCAGCACACAGCACCCAAGGCATGTTATCTGTTGACAGTCAAGATTTTATGAATCCTGTTTGGTTGCTGTAAATAAGTATTGTCATATATGAGGCAAGAACTTATATGTAGATAAACAAGTAAAGCAAACAAAAATTACTGTTCCACCTCCTCCCAAAAGGTGAGGCAAAACCCATCCTATCCTGGTGAATTCCCTTTCTTCCACTACGTAATGCCTTTCTCTATTTGGTCACAGTTAGAGGGTGGATATTATTTAAAACAAATTTACATTTTATCTTGTCCATCAATACTGCAGACATACAGAACAGAATAGTCCCATTAAGTCTGACATGAAATTCCAAATTGCACTGATTTTGAGTGTTAACACAGAGAAAAGCCTTTATGTATGCATTGGTTGAACCATCTCAAAGCTGATAGTAATAGTAGGTGTTGAAATGCATCTTAACAGCACTAAAGCAGCAGCCACCATGTGTATCTGAGAAGGATCAAATCTGTCTTAAAACAAATACTGTGCACCCTGTGTGCCTTGATTGTATTTTAACTGATCAGTTTTTCCAGACAGGAAGAATTAATGCCGTGTACTCAGTGTAAGACAGCATTCCACCACCAGACCAAGAACCAAACACAAAGTCTATAATTTTCACTATTACATTGTTGTTTTCATCAGTTATTTTCTGTAAATTCTATTTCTAAATTTAAATTCTAAATGTTGTTTTAAAGCCTTTTTCACACTGTCAGAATGTCATTCTAGAGGGTAAATACTGAATGCTTTTTGGTGTAAAAGTAATCAAACTTAAATATACAGTAAGTCTAAATATATTTGTATCAGCCTACAAAATATTCACCATGTGAAAAAATATAGAGGAAAAGGTAGTAATTGGTAAGTAACAACTCCAGCCTGTTTATTACTGACTCAAGTTGTCATTAATATTGAGCTGGTGGATTTAGATACACTGTAGATCTCACTCTGATAAGAAATGAAATGAAGACAGAAATGAATTGAATACACTTTTAGCATATACATAGGTATTAAGCACAAACATTCTTGACATATAAAAAGAAAGCAGGAGATTAAATGAAATTACAACAACAATATAACAAAATACAACAATATTTACATGTATGATAATTTACAGTCACTACTGTCTACTCACAGTCTTTGATCACAGTGAACTCGCTATTCGATTTAATTACATTCCGGTCATTCATTGATCAAGTATATATTTGGGTACATGAATGTGTCTTAACTTGGTCACTGAGGAGGTGGAGATTCTGTCCCTCAATACAGGCCATAAAATCAAAACCTGTACCTACCTGGGTGATCACGCAGCTATGCTGCTCAGAGGACTGGGTACAGCCAGCGCTATTTCTCTGTATACAACTGTGGGCAGAACCTGAAGGCAGCAGTTGACACACTGATACTCCAGGCTGACAGACTGAACCCTTTCAGATCTGTGAGATCATCTTAGGCTACACGCACAGGATGCTCATCCCCTGGCTCGGGGCCTAGGCTGGTGTAGGTGACAGAGGGCTCCAGGACTCCAGCACTGAGCTGGGGTGGGTCGGTGGCCAGCTGGCTGCCTGTGTTCCTGAACTGCTTATAGACTCGTGGATCCTGGGCCACATAGGTAGATGAGGAGGAGTAAAGGACCAGGCCCAAGATAATGATGAAGAATGACAACAGATAGAGGGTAGAGAACTGCAACACAGAGACAGACAGTAGAAACTGCTGCTTTATACTGATTCAAATCCTGTCCTGTAAATGTAAATTAGTGTGTACCCATCAATGGAGTTTTTCAAGCTTAGTGGTGATGTCCCTGTACCCAGTATATTGTTCATGTATCAGCAGAAAATAGTTAAACTTTAAATTTCTTCACCCGGCTTCAAAAAAGGTTTGCATGCTGTGGCAAAACCAAATTCAACCTAATCTAATGAGGACCACATCCGGATGTGTATTCTGACTATTCAAAAAAGCCTTTAGGACTGGTATAAACCAGTCTCATCTGTAAATGAGTTAGCACCTTAAAACAGACACAGTCATTTTGGAATTTCAATTCAAACAGGATGATGTATTTATTAACTAATGATTTGACACAGACTCATTGATTGACATCTCATGACATTTGGTGACAGTTGTTGAGAAGCTACTTTTAATTATGTTATCGAGAGAGACTATTGGTCTTTTTTTCTTGTCTAGAGACCCGAGATAACAGGAAACAGATATCTGTCAGTTGTCTGTCACAGGTGTTACTTTAGCAGTCAAAGCTGAACAGTGAAGGCAAATATTCCTGACACACTCATATCAGAATGGACAAGTATGCCCCACACATCTATGATGTCACTCCTATAACACTGTCAGGCTCACAATGGACTTTTTTTTTAATGATCAATATCAACAGAACCACAGACTTTTTTATTCCACACATTCTTCTTTCCTGTCGAAACCTGGCACCTACATTACCACTGACAGAGATCCTGGTGTGTTATGCTACATGTCTGGCACATCTTTTGGCATTTTCTGGCACATTACCAAATCAACAAGTCCTGGCAGTTTGATATTACCTTGTAGTGAAAAAGGAAGAGGCCACAGAAGAGACTGTACAGGTCAGCTGTAAGCAGAGAGAGATTGACTGAGGTGGCACTCGTCCTCTTCATCACCACTGGCATGAAGCTGTACAGGCCAAACATGAAGGCACTGAAACCAACATAGAGAAGACCTGCAAACACACAGAGGGAGCAATTAATTTTACATTACACTCACACTGCTTTCTAAAACAACTTTTGGATTACATGTAGAAGATGTTTTGTGGTCATTTTTGTGGAAGATTGTGTGAATGTTCCCAGGTTGTACATGTTCGTGAGCATTCTCACCTATTTGCCAGTCCCAGGATACCTTTAGCAGCTCCTTGTGTTCCATGATGGCCCTGCAATAGAACACAAACACAGAGATTAAGACTCCTGTTCCACATTCCTCGCATATCCTACAGATCCATTTGTTTTAACTGTTCTTCACACTTCAACTAAACAAGAGGCACTTGGATTGCTGTATGTCCCACCATGATCTCCATGACAAAAGAACATGTATGCTCACAGTACTACTAGTTTGTCATTAAGAATGCTAATAGAAATCTGTTTTATCTCATTTAATATGTAAGGCACACCAAACTTTGATCAGATAATCTTTTCCATACAGGTACCTGTGGTTGTAAATATGAAGCATCTACTATGTGTTATTCTTGAGTTATCAAGTGCACAAGAAAAATCAGTTTCCTCCTAATTAGCTAATTAGTGGATTCATTAGCAGAAGAAGAAGATTAAATTAGACCAATACTTTTGTCTTCGCATGCCATACACGGTGCATTCTGAAAGTATTCAGACACCTTCAATTTCCTTTACATTTTGTTATGTTTCAGACTTATACCTGATCCAATTTTTTTCCCTCCTTAACCTATACTCAATGCCCCATAATGACAAAGCATTGACATATGTATTTAGACCTTTTGCTATGACTTGAAATGTAGCTTATGTTCTTCCCATTTCTCTTGATCATATTAGAGATGTTTTTACACCTCAAGAGAAATGGGAGGAACCAGAGCTAAATTTCAAGAGTCATAGCAAAGGGCCTGAATACGTAAGTCATGTTCCCTCATTAATATCCAAATTTATGCTGCAATGTGCTCCAAAATCTAATCAGATCATCCACTCCAGTACCTGTATGTAAGTTTCTACCATGTATCATTCTTGAGTTATCATGCTCATGAGAATGTGTCTACTGAGTCACAGAAAAACAGAATATGAACCAAAATCCTAATTTTAAGCTAATTTAAGCAGCCTCGTGATGCAGGCATGATCAGATGGTCATGTGATACATACAGTTGACAATATTGACAATAAAATAGGTGTAATGTCTCCATCACCCACATCACAATACAAGATTGTGGACATTTGTATCGCAATGTTGGTTTCAGAATCGTTATGCTCCTTGTGAGCACTAATGCTTATGAGTATTATCTTTGTGCTATGAGTGAAATTTGAGCAAGATATAGAAAGGAGAAAAGTATGTGCAATAGTTAGACAATTTGCTTTTATGCTTCCGTAATTACAAACAGCCAGTAAAGGTTTTCCTAATTATGCCTGCTCATATTATGATCTCTCATTTTGATGCCTATTTCTTATTAAAATGGCTATGTTATTTAACTATGGGCAAATAGTTAAGTCAGTCTTCAAAATGTTCAGTGTTCAAAATGTTCACCAATATGTTTACTGTGTAACTCAGCCTAACTTTTTTCTTCATGCTATATTTTACAGTTTCATAAATGGATACTGGTGTTTACTGGGCAAAGTGTTTAGCTTGCTGGAGAGCTGCAGTATGGACGGCTAGTGAGGCTGTCACAGTGTGATAGAGTCAGAGTCGCCGTATGACAATATAATGTCTTGCATACTATGTACCACTTCAGACATTGGTTTAAACCATTTTCACTGCTGTTTGTCACTGTTGTCTTTTACAACAGAAAAGAGTCCCAGTGACGTCTTGATATTATAGAATTATTAAATATTTAAATACTTTATTAAGTAATTATAAATCTGACAACATTTATTTGTCCTGTTTGTGTTACTTGAGATAAAGTATTGTGTTATTATCGACAATGCTGTCATTTCATCATCATCATCATGTCATTTAATACTTCATCTTTGAATATGAGCAGTTCACAAGATGATTCTGTTACAGTGTTTCAGGGTCAACTGCCCTCAGTTATTACATTACTTAAATGTTTATCCTATTACCATCTTAAACCTATATTATCACAAATAATGACAAACAGTTGATGGAATGAAATAAAAAACATTTGTGGACAATTCCCCAAGATCCCAGACATTTTAATTTACATATTTGGATATAGTTTGTGAAAATAAAACAAATATTGTCTGGTGGGAATCAGCAGAAATGTCAGAGTCACATGTTAAGCCAAGAATGAGTGAACATGAAGTGTTTGTGTACAAGCAAAGGCTGACATCATTTTTATCAGCCCTGTTTATTGGCATCCTGTCATACTTCACCCACTGACCAGATGTCCCCAGACTTTTTTCTTATTCCAATATCCACCTGATCACCTGTTTTTCAATCATTGGAACTTCCCCTCCTACCTACACACCTGTTCCTCATTTATTCCAGCCCTTTTACCCAGTCAACTGCCAGATTGATTGCTGTTGTCTCTGTGTGTTTCCCTTTGTGCTGTTCATGCTGTGGACTCAGTTCCTGCCACCTCTATGTAGTTACCTGTTGTCTGTACCTGTCTGCCTGCCTGTCCTTGTGTCCGTCTATAAGCTTGGTACTCATTACTTACTCTATTAAAGTTCCATCATTGCACCAGCCTGCCTGCATTTCTGCACTTGGGTCCTCCCTGCCTGTGTTCCTACCACCAGGTCCCAAAGGTGCTCTCAAAAAATTACCTGAGACAAACTACTGACAACTCTCATTTTACTAACATTTTATGAACAAATAAACAAATTCAACAAGATATATGGAATTATTGTGAAAGAATCTCAAGTGCTTGAGGTATTGGAATATTTCCATTTTATGCTGCTTAATGCATTCACTACACTGCATTTCAGAGGGAAATATTGTACTTTTTCTGCGCTTTTTACTTTTTTACTTATTTACTTTACTTATTTTACTACTACATATATTTTGCATTTTTGAATGCAAGACTTTTATTTGTGCTACTTTGTTTAAGTAAATGATCTGCATACTTGTTAAACCACTGGAATTGAACACTAAAATATAGAGGGCATGTCATAAAAATGCACAATAACTGCCTACATCTTGGTAAATGTATTTATTTGTTCATAAAAGAAGAAGATACCTCAACACTCCCATTCCACTGTTCACTGTTCACTCTGCACTTTATATTGTCATCATTTGCACTATTTGTATATACTACGTCACTGTGTTGTGTTTATTTTATTTTATTTTATCTCTATTGTCTATTTATAATTTCTGGCTATTTTTTACATTTATTTGTGCTGTCAGTTCAAGAGCAGCTAAATTGTCTTTTGTTGTTTTACAAACAATGACAATAAAGAACTCTATTCTAAAATGTTAGCAAAACAAGACTTGGAGGTGTGTCTCTAGGGTGTCAGTATGTTTTGTGGGCACCTTTGTCATGGCTGGTGGTAGAGGCTCAGACAGGGAGGACCCAAGCACAAGGAGCCTGTGCAATGTGGAAACTTTTATAGATTAAGACTTACAGGCAAGACACATGGTCTCATATGGTCAAGTCCACAGCATGAGCAGCACAAAGAAAAAACACACAGTACTGTGCTTAAATAGTTACTTTCCGCCACTGTCCAGCTCTCACAAGGTATGCCTCTTCCCGAACAACAAACTCACAGTTGGATACCACTGAAAAAGGATCCGAAGAGTCCTATCATGCCAAGGAACTCCACGCGGCTTAGGTTCTTCACAATGAACTCCTCACAAACGTTGGAGATCCCGTACAGTGTTGCTCCTCCCAGAACCAGAAGATCCCCAAATAGCTTTTGGTCTCCTAGACAAATGATAAAGAACAAGGAAGAAAGAGGGAAGGAAAGAAACATGTGTAAGACTGCTTTGAGCAAATGAGCAAGACTTACTGCATCCCAAGCAAACTGGCAACATCCACATGTGCCTGGACCCTAAGCTTGAACATGTATTTGTATATGTGTATGCCACATTAAGATTAGGAGTAGATTAGGAGGATTAGGAGGAACCAAAACCTGTACATAAATCTGTACATGTGGGCCTAGATGTGCAGACTGTAGTCAAATGTACATTTGTGGTGCTGTGTACTGTGTGTATGTGTGTGTATGTGTGTGTGGTTGGGGGGGGGGGTAACTCACCGAGGCCCTGCTGCCGACCAAGTAGGATGTCAGCTCCCACCATGCAGCCAATACCCAGCAGACACAGTCCTGCCCCGACAAAGTGGGCAGCCTTGTACCTCACCAAGAGAAAGAACCAGGACAATAGCAGAACCACTGGGATGACAAAACAGTCTAATAGCTGAAAGGAAGATCAGAAATACAGAGAACAAACACGTGCACATTGTCAGTTGTTTTAGTTCTGGTTCAGTTGTTTCTTCCTCCTGGGTGGGCTTTTCACTTTGTGCAAGCATCAGACTGGTGCCCAGTGACAACCAGTAAACAGCAGCAGCATTGGGCTGGCTAGTCCTACATTCAACAGTGGACAAGAACCATGGATGATCTACATCCTTCCCACCAAAAGGGGTGAGTTGTTTTCACCAATTCATCCTTCTCTGAAACCCCTCATCTCCACTGGAGAACTGTTTGCAACACCTGGGCCCTGATCACAGAGGTTTCTCTGTTTGATTTATTAAGGGTGCAGCTTTTGGAGTTTTTGGTGACATCTTTTCAGTCATTACTGTTTGGGCCCAAATATCCAGCCAGGGGGACAGGTCTCTCATGAATTTCATATCCGCTGCTGCTAAATGGACCATCTGGCTAAGTCAGCAGAAATATTGTTAAGCTGTGAATTGTGTTGATTCCTGCTGAGTAGGTATTAAAAGGACTCCTGAGGGTTTGTCTCAGAGTGAAGCAAACCTGCTACACAATGTAGGCTTCAAGCTTCATTTGGGCAGCAAGGAGAGCACCATGCACAGTAAGGGCAGATCCCAACTGGCACAACAGACAACCATTTACACCTGCAGGAAATTTTGAGTAACTAGTTAACTTAACCTGCATGTTTTTTGGCTGTGGGGGGAAACTGGAGCACCCAGAGAAAACCCACTCAGTCTCAGGGAGAACACGCAAACTGGCCACCAGGTTCAAACCCAGAACCTTCTTGCTGTGAGGCAACAATGATAACCATTGCACCACTGTGATGCCCTCTGTGCAATAATATTTCATATTTTCTGTTTCTAAGCTGCACAGTCAAGTTAAAAGCCACTCTGGCAATTTTAACTTGAGCAGTTTTTATCCAGTAATGTAAGCTGATTCCCCATTCCAAATAGATAAGTGCCCCACTGCCTACATAGAGCCTTAATGTAATGCCAAATATTGAATTTGCAATAAGGAGTTATTACATTACTTACAGGTAATTAATTACATTGAGAATACACACACACACACACACACACACACACAAGCACACACATCTTTATTTAGCATGTTAGTATGCTAACATTAGCTAATTGCATTAGACACCAAATACAGCTGAGGCTAATGGGAATGCATACATTATCTGAGAACCATGAAAGTCTGAAGATTATTCAGTGCTATTCCATTAAGTGGATGTTGAGGTATTTCATTTTATAAGTGGAAATTGCTGGTGACTCCAGTGGAAAAGTCAGAGGACCACCATAAGGATTCATTCTTTGGGGATCTTGAACGTCTGTTCAAAATTTCATGGCAATCCATCCAATGTTGAAATATTTTTTGTCTAGACGAAAAAAGAAATAGAATGGTCAAAATCTGCAACAGAGACATTTTACTCATTGGTTAGGCTCCAAAAACATTGGATTCTACATTTCCCACAGTTTACCAGTTTGTAACACAGACATCACCAGGTTTATTTTCTTTTAATTTGTTCCTCCAGAGCCACAGAGGACACTGTACATCTGAGCAGAGCAGACCAAGACGGGGACATTTTGACATGTGTGAACTGCAGTATTACAAAGTTAACTCCTTTCACATTATGCTATGGGTCAACAAAGTTATACACACACATATATATATACAGTACTAACCTGTACACTGGAGAGTGTAGTGTACTGGTAAGCCTTGAGGACCAGATAATTGGCCTCAATGTCTATCAACCCCAGAATCATGTACTTCCACCAGCGCTGCTTCAGAATGGCCAGCAAGTTCCCTTCGCCTGGTATGACACACAGGGAAGACAGTGAAAATAGTGAAGCATCATTGCGTTTTGTATAGAATACATAAAAGTCACTGCTGTCAGTTTGATTTGCCTTTCCTGTATGTTGAGTCCTTCACCGTTTACTAGTTTGGGTTAAGAATCATCTGCAACAATCTTATCACAGCTCCCACATCTACTACAAATAAAACAACACTGAGCAAACAGAGAAGGACTATGAACCATTGCAGGCAATGATTCCATTTTCACTGATCCCAAATGTCTTGATTCAGACACCAGTATTTCGGAGGGTCTTGGGCTGTTTTCTGATGGTTAAACTTCAGGTATATAGATATGTTTTCATCTAGCCAGCACTATCTTTTTCTCCTTCTCTTATGTACAGTATTGTGTGAATTATTATTTTGTTACTTGTGTAAATAAATTACTTGTGTTAGTGGTGTAATTTACTGCCTTGTATGCTACCTATTAAAATGTGCAGGTTTGACTAGGCAACAAATTTATTCCCTTCATTTATTTAGACAACTTCCAAATAAGAAGAACAGACTGTAATTAATAGTAATTAGAAAAAGACCACAGATTCACCCTTGAGTTACTGTATGTTATGACAGATGTAAGCTGGTTAAAGTCACAAGATATAGAATCAATAATGAGAAGCAATATATTTTAGAATTATAATAATAATAATAATACATTTTATTTATAAGCGCCTTTCTGGTCACTCAAGGACACTTCACAATATACAATAATCAATAAAACAACAATGGATAAAATCAACAAACTTTAAAAATTTTAAAAATGTAAGACGGTGAAGTAGCAGTAGGAATGGTTACAGTGAGTGGGCTATCTTAAACAGATGAGTTTTGAGTCTGGATTTGAAAACAGGAAGAGAGTCAATGTTTCGGAGGGCTGGTAGCAGAGAGTTCCAGAGCGGCTGAAAGCTCTGCTCCCCATGGTGCTGAGGCGGGCAGGGGGCACAATGAGGTGGATGGAGGAGGAAGATCTGAGGGAGCAGGATGGGGTGGCGATGTGTAGGAGGTCAGACAGATATGGAGGGGCAAAAAAGTTGTAGATGGCCTTGAAGTTGTTGAAGGATGGGGGACCAGTTGAAGCTTATGGAGGAAATTTTCAGGGAGGCCAAAGAGGAGAGAGTTGCAGTAATCAATGCGGGAGGTGACGAGGCTGTGGACAAGGATGGAGGCAGCATGGGGGGTGAGGGAGGGGCGGAGTGTTGCATAGATGGAAGTATGCAGACTGGGTGATGTAATTGATGTGGGATTGGAATGATATTGTGCTGTCGAGGATGACACCCAGATTCTTAACTTGAGGGGAGGGGGAAACTGGGGAGCTGTCAGTTGTGAGGGAGAAGCTATCAACTTTGGACAGAATGGATCTGGTGCCAATCAGAAGGAGTTCAGTTTTATCGCTGTTTAACTTAAGAAAGTTGGAGGTGAACCAGGATTCTATTTCCAATAAACAGGAGGAGAGGGAAGAAGGAGGGAAAGTGGAGTTCAGCTTGCTAGAAAGGTAGAGCTGGGTGTCATCCGCGAAGCAGTGGAAATGGATATTGAAATTACGGAAGATATTGCCAAGGGGGAGAAGGTAAGAGATAAAAAGAAGGGGCCCCAGGACAGAGCCCTGGGGCACACCTGTAGTGACTGGGAAGGGGTCGGATTTGAAGGATTTTTGTTGTATGAACTGAGTGCGGCCTGAGAGATAAGAGTGGAACCAATCAAGAGGGGTGTGAGTGATGCCAATGGAGGAGAGTCTACTGAGAAGGATGGGGTGTGACCAGTGACGTGCGGTGAGGTTCATGGCTGGTGAGGCACTGACGTCATCACAGTCAGCGCCCCCTGCCATGAGGCAGGAGAACTGCATGCCTCAACTAGTGCCTCTTCGCAGCGGTTTTATGATCGCTCAGCACAAGAATACGTTACACACATACAGTTGTTGATAAAAAAATAAATAAATAAACACTGTACATTATATACACCAGCTAAACTATAGAAATTTAGTTCATATACTAAAAGTGTTTGAACATTTTAATGGCAACATGCAGAGGGACAGCAATACGGTCTCACTGCAAGCCAGCACAGTTAGCATAGTCATTGCGCAATCCATGGTGAGGCTCAGCGGGCTGCTGCCGCTCGTCTCTTCTTAGTATTTGAATGGTAAATGTGAAAATTCTGCGATTTTGAAAAAAAATCTAAAAATGGTGAAGTTAAATGGAAAAGAACTTTAAAGTACAAATCACTGAATAAATATAACTATTTATTTTTTAATTTTATATTTCCATGATGACAGGTGAGGCACGGCCTCACCTGCCTCCCCTGACTGCAGGTCACTGGGTGTGACATGGTGCCAAAGGCTGCAATCAGGTCAAGAAGGATGAAAATGGAGAGCAAACCAGTGTCAGCTGTAATTAGAAGATCACTGGTGATTTTTATGAGGGCGGTTTCTGTACTATGGCGAGAGCAGAAGCCAGACTGGAAAGGTTCATAGAGGCTATTTTGAGTTAAATGCAAATGAAGCTGGGAAAAAACTATTTTTTCAAGAATTTTGGAGATGAAAGGTAAGTTCAAGATGGGGCGAAGGTTATTGTAGTTGTTGGGATCTGAGCCAGGTTTTTTCAGTTTTGGGGTGACAACTGCAGTTTTGAGTAGTGAAAGAACAATTCCGGCAGTAAGTGAAGAGTGAATGATAGCAGATATGAGGGGAAGTAGGGAGGAGAGGCAGGTTTTGGCCAAGGTTGTGGGGAGAGGATCAACCTGGCATGTTGGAGGGCCTGGATTTAGGGATGAGGTCCGAGATTACAGAGGCATCAGGAGTTGAAAACAAGAGAAGGGCTGACAGTGTGGGAGACATTCAGGTGGGGAAGGAGGCATTTTATTATGTAACAACCTCAAAATTCTAATGAACTAGATTTAATGTCATGTAAAGCCACTAAAATGTACAACGTAAGTATATTTTCACACATACATACACTTAGTGTAAAGTTTATCATGTTTGTGTTAACATTTTGAGTGACTGTATGTTACACAAACTTTAACTTACACAACCTAATCTGCATTGTGTTACTATGAGTCAATATTGTGTATTATTCAATGCACACATGTATATTTTTACCACAATTTATAATGTGGTATAGTTAATAAATAATAAAAGTTAATAAAGAGTAATATTTATTAAGCAAATTAAATGCTACAATTTGCATCTTAAAATCTCTGAGGAGAAAATCCCCTGCGGCACATGGGATCTGCTAAGTGACTTTATAATCATTACTGTACACATATATACAGAGATAGCCAGTAAAATGAAAGCTGTGAGTGATGTAATACAGTATGCTCATGTCTAGTTGGCATTGCTCCATACATATTCTATGTGTGTAATTAGAGCAGCTAATACATTTCTGTTGCCAGTTTTGAAGAATCGTATTCTCTAAAGTAAAGATTCCAACCTGTAATTGTAAGGCTGCAGTATTTGAGGCTGAACTGTGAGTCTTATTTTGGGTACACATATTCAAGTACACAGCATAAAGCACATTGATTTGTCAGTTCAGGAGTCCTTTAATAATACATTCACCTAATTAATCACACTGCTTTTAATAATAAAAAAGTATCTATATCCATATTGGTGTATCTGATCCTGCTACTTGCTACTTTATTTGGTATTGGTTGAAAACCACATTTTATGGTGTTGTCCACTCTGCCTTTCATACATTGCCACTATGCACACACTTTAGTTTCTGTCTGTACCTTGCCTAACTGCCAGTGTGGTGGTGTAGACCAGAAACAACAGGATATAGTTGAGAAAGCTCTGGAACACCGGTGTGCTAGCATGGAAGTCGTCAGCCAGATACTTGCTGATCAGACCGATAGCACAGATTAACAAGGACAAGACCTGGCCCAGCGCCAGGGTCACCAACAGGTCCCTGCAGAGGACAGGAGACATGGACAAAGGCTCATCAGTGTTTCATTAAGGATGATTTTATATCATGATCATAAGGTAATATAACAGTATATCAGTATTAGCCAGTATTACATCAGTACTCAGCTTGTACAGTGGGGTCCAAAAGTCTGAGACCACTTGAAAGTGGACTTTTGGACCCCACTGTATGTTTCTGTCTATGATGTGGCAAATTAACACAAACACATGATGCTTGAAGTCCCACTAAACCTGGAATAACTGAGGGATAGTGGAAACAAGTAGTGAACGCAGCATTGACATATCATCACTTTTTAAGTTGATATGTTGAACTTGTTGCTGTAGTGCTGTAGTGTTGCTCTAGATGTGAAGGTGACTGTCGAGAACAGCATTAAGATCCAGCATTGAGACATTGGAGTAGAACCTGACAGACACGGGACATCACCATGGCTGATATTAGCTTATCACAGATACAGTATATACTGTATAGTATGTTAGCTGATAGGTTATGAGGAATCCCAGTAAAGAAATGCTTAAGTTATGTTTAAGATTACACAGTTTGCCCAGAGTAAAGTGGTCCACCATTCTTGTAGTGGTAGATCGTCCCCCTTTCTCCATTATAACCAGAGGTCTTAAAATAAATTCACACCTTGCTGGAAATATTTCTTAGATATTTGCTGTCTATGTTGACATGACCTCATGCAGAGTCTGCTGATTTGCTGGTTGTCTTCATTTCATGTTACAAATCTTCCATACCGCCTCAGCCTAAAGGGTAACTGAGGTCTGGCCCCTGACCATTGGAGTACATGTAACTGATCTGATTTGTCAGACCAGGAGACGTAGTTTCTTTCCATCTTGCTACTGTCCTGTTTGTGTCTGATAGAAAGACAGGCTCAACAAACTGGACACTGATTAGATATTTGCATTAATGAGCAACTGCTGTACTGTAAAATGTTGTGCTCTGTGCATATCTTGGTTACAACTTTTTAATAGCCAAAACTTGGGCATCCTTATAAAAAAGAAACCAATATCAGCCAGTACACCATATATTGGCTTAGATATCAGTATCACTATCAGCCTCAATTTTCTTTTCATCTGCCTTACATGTGGCCTTTGCTTGAATGTGAGCCTGCTTTGTTCTGTCTGCCCACTTTAATAAAGGTTTCATTACAGTAACATCCCTCTGGGTCTGTGGCAGCATGAATAACACCACCATGCACACATACGTGTGCACATGCTGACATGGGTCTGTCCTGCTGGTCTCAAATTCAACTTGAGTCCAATTGCCCAGGATAAACAAGAGAGGCCAGGGACGATAAACAGCAGATGGCAGGAGAGTGTCTAAGCGTGTGTGTGAGTGTGTGTTCTCGTGCATGCTGTATGCAAGAGTGTGCCTGAGCACATGAGAAATACAAAGAGTGAGTGAGGCAGGTGGATATGGATGAGGCAGCAGAGACAGGACAGCAGCCATTGTGCAGCACAGCCTCAGAGCAGGCTGGTAATTCCACCATAGCAGCCTCCTTCTGTGTTAGCAGGACCCAGTCCAGGCTCTGCTCTGGTACCATGGGGTGCAGGAATGCCCCCACTCAAACATTCACCAACCACACGATGTGATGTTCATGCAAACGGATGATGCTGTAAGGTTGCTTTGTTGACATCTGTTGCACAACATGATTCCTGCAGCATCAGACACGGGATTGACGAGTCTGATGTTACAGGTTGTGTATGAAACAAAAGGAAAACGAGCCCCCCCCGCCCGCAGTGATGAGCTGCTGCTGCCGTTCTGACTAAGCGTGGAGAGAATGTGAAGGTGCTCATCCTCATCTTACCTAGTTAAGACCTTCCTGATCCGCTGGTAAAGGCTCGGCGCCGGGATGCCCGTACATCTGGGGACGCTCTCCACAGTGGAGACGACAGAAATCATCCTGCCACAGACGGAGCGGAGATCAGCGCATTCTGCTCCGAGGATGACCGGAGGAATAGGAGGGGACGAGGTGCAGGCTCGCCTCAGCCGGCGGCGGAGACGCAGCGGACTCTCCTGATGTCAGTATTGCAGGCAGCAGTACAGTTCAGGGAGAATACGCAATAGTATGTAGCAACGATGCTGTTAAGGTGGAACAAACCTGCTGCTGGGACGCCCTTCCCTGATGAGAAACTACGGGATTCAAAACCAGGTCCTACATTCGATATAGAGAAGCTGATTTCACCACAAGGTGACGCCCTTTTCGCCCAGACTCCCTCATGGGATGAAGACGTAATACATCAGGATATGTGCACATATACCAACGTCTTACTCAAAGCATTTCCTATGGAAGAGGATTTTCTTTGCATGCATGCACCAATACTCCAAAATGACTACTTTTAAAATATGTTACTAAATTTGATTTAAAATGGGAATCGTTTTGTGTGGTATGAAACAGGGTCACAATCTGGATTTGACATTTACATTTGACAGTTCCTCCCATGCTCCACCCAAGAAGTGATTTGTTCCCCAAAATATATTTATTTATGTACTATTAATAAAAGAACTGGAATTATATTTAATATGAAGTAAATGTTAACAATATGTATTTGTTTTAGAGTTAAATCATCAAACAAGAGTACTCTTTAACCCATTACCTCAAACACACCCTCACATCATCTGCTACTGATACTAGCAAAATAGTGACAATTAACACATCTCAAAACACATACAATCAGCTTCCTGAAAACAAAAAGAGAAGACCAACAAAAAGCAAAACAAAACAAAATGAAAAATCTCTGTAGGTACCTTTAGTATTGGAAATACTGGTGCAATTGTGCAAAATAAATCTCTGGAGTTTCCACTAGTCTATATACAAACCTCACAGCAACAGGCTCCACTAACTGCTCATTGAACACGTTTTGCCATGTTTCACTTTAACCAAGAGAGATTTTTCTATCTCAGATTGTTCATTTAATTTCATGTTCATTTCTAGAGGCCAGAAAAGGGCAAATGATTCACAGTTACACTACAAAAAAAAGGTTTAGGGAACTAACACAAGAGCAAAAGCATTTTTGTTTTTTTTCTCTTTAATTATCTTGCAACTTCTTACTGTCTTAGCACACCTCACGGAGTTCTGATCCACAGGTTGGGAACAACTGCTCTGAGGAACTTAAAAGTACAAGAGTTTGCACCAAGAGGCAGTCTGTATCATGTTACAATATCAGTAACATTTATTGGCTGAGGACATCAATTCACCATTAAGCTTCATGTGTTGTGTGCAGGGATTACAATTCTCACCCAGACAACTGGCTGCAAAGTTCACAATACTACCTGTCATATAGTGATCATGTGGCATAGTGTGTACAATGAAGCTTCAAAATGTTGGTTCTTTCAGTCAAGACTTTGATTTATCACCATGAGCAAGTTCAGAGAGATGCACTGTTTGTTTTAGAGGTGCTGTTGATTAGAACTGTAACATGGAGTGGAGAGGCATTTGATTATGTGGTAAGACAGAGAGAGCTCAGAGGACAAAAAGCAAATAATTTTAATGCACCAGACCCAGACAGAGTACACATGTGGGATATGGTTGAACATATGTGTTTAACAGCCACATGAGGTGATGCAGACAGTCATTATGTCCCACAGCATCTGGGTTTGGTCTGATGGCTTCTTGCATGGAGGTGAAAATGTTAATACTCAGACAGAAAGCACATGAACACACTGACATGATGATGCTGAGGCTCTGGGATATGGACAAATATGGATAAACCTAATTCTAACTAACCCTAAAACCAAATCTTAACCCTCAAACAGCCCTTTAAAGTTATGAGGACTGGATAAAATGTCCTCACAACAATGGTTTCAAACCAAAATTTGACCTCACAGCTATAGAAAGACACATTAAACACACACACACACAGGTGTCATGCTCTACCAGTGTTATCATGTATATATCATGTTTAACATAGGCTTTACCCCAGAGTAACTATCTAATTGCAGTTTTATCTCCACACATTAGATATATTTTCTGGTGGTCATGAGTTAAATAACATGTTCTAAGACATCCATACTTTCGGGTACTTTTCTCTTTAACTTTAGAGAAAGACCTGAGCCACAATACAACACATCAAAAACAGTATCGCGACTCCATATCACCATCCTGACAACTAACTGTAATCTCTAGACAACAAAAGAGACAAGAAGCTGCCACCACAAAGTATGGGTAACTTACAAAACATTGAACACAAGCATGAACAAAACATGACTTTTTGTTTGACAGAAAAAAAAATCTTCTGGAGCTTTTGACTGCATCCAATGGTCTTCCTCAGGGGATGGAGATGGCTCAGTTGTTACAATGTGGCCTAAAAGTGGAACTGCTGTACTTCCATAGTTCAGTCACACAATTATGAGAGCAAACTCAATGCACTAAAAAAGATCATGAGATGCAGTTGGAAGCACGGAACAAGTTAGTAAGTGCACCTTGAGTTGAGATGATCTTTTCAGAGAACTGTTTTAAAGATCAAGAATGAACTTAAAACAGTCATAACTTGTCCCGAGAAAAGAGAATTAAGATATGGTCTCAGAGTAACACTTATCAAATACAGCCACTTCACATTTCTGTGATATCTTTTAATTTACCTTTATGTTGCCACACCTGCATGTAGGCTCACTGTGATGACCATTACTCAGGGAAAAACATTTGTGAAACTTTGTGAACAAAACTCTAGCAACACTTGTAGTATGTAAAACAACTTTATTGTTAGACAAATACATTTCATCTTGTGGCCTTCATGATGAAGCCACAATATGAAACGTGTTGGTCTAACAGTTCAAGTTCATAGTTCTTCATAATTGTCCATCATTTTTATCAGTGATAATACATTGTGTGGACTGAGTAAGACAAGGCATGAAACATGAGCATTAGAGTGCATTGGTCAAAGTAGAAGCAGGGCATGGGTCTGTAAAGTTGGTCTAACCTTGTGTTGACAAACTTATGATCATCTGACTCCTTGACTTCTTTTTAGTGATGTCGCTGTGTTCCAGATCTCAGTTCTCAGTTATTGGTTATTCAGTGCTTACAAAGTTATTACTGATAGAAATGTTTGTCAAATGTACAAGAATAAGTATAGTGAAAGCTTGCTCAAACAGTGGTTTTACAAAATAATCTTAACTCAAGGTCCATGTACTTGCTTTTCTACATTTTAATCATTAATCAGACATCATCTCATGGTCTGTGTCAATGGATGGAGATAGCTAAATTGTCATCATGAGACCCAAATACGAACTCTTCAGTTAAGGAAAGTTAGCCAAGGATTAGTAAATATTAGGATAAGAGCAGTCGGCAGACACATAGACAGTGCTTTTCTTTATTTTAGAGCTTGGTCAGTCTAACAGGAACCTTTAACAAACCTCTGGATGTGTCTGAAGCAACACTACACATAAACACACAATTGCAAGCTGAAGGGCACAGGGACAAATACAGAGCCACGTGAAATTCTCATATTTACACATTAGTGACCACTCTGTCCCTAAGCTCAACTTCTACTGCTCAGCTCATGTGGTGTTGGTAGTTGAGCTTGTCCCTAAAATGCAGCTGTATTTCCCAGGATGCCTCATGAGGACGGGCACAAAGCCTTGTTTCTTCTTTGTTGTCTACTAAGTGAAGGCCAGTCATTTTCTGAGTCTTCAGCAGTAAACAGCAGCTGGAGACTGAATGACGGACAGTGAGCCAGTGGCTTTGAGAGGACAGAACAGGGTTTGTGGAACACTGAGTCTGTGTAGACAGTCTTCTCATGCCAGTGTGCGTCTCTGATGTGCTATTTTCTCTTGGCTTGTAGAGCATGTTCCACAAGTTCTGTGGAATGTGAGTTCATTATAAGACAAGAGCTGGTGGCAGGAAGTGAGCTGGCTGGCTCTCCTGGTTTCCTCATCTTTGAGCTGTTAGTCTGTTAGAGATCCAGGAGATGGACAGAGTTGAGGAGAGGAGTAGTGAGTGACACAGCGAGGGGGGGGGGGGGGGGGTTACCACCTGTCCAGACTTTCCCCTGACTGTGTGAACCTCACACTTCCTCCTGTCTGAATTACCTGAAGCAGGCCTGAACATCATTGGCCGAGCCGCTGCTGGCAGGCGCTGTACCGTTGCAGGGCGCCCAACAAGTCCTCATAGGACACGTTTCTGTGGGAAGGCAGGGAGCTGAGGGCACAGAGCAGGACACACATGTTAAACACAACTGGCCACATCCACAGAGAAAAACACCTACACTGAAAGTTCAACAGTGACATCTACCTTTCATGTGAACATGAATGAACATGGTACACCATGAACGACACCCTGGGCAGATCAATAGTCTATCACAGGTTTGGCATATACAGACAACCATTCACACTCATATTCACATCAATGGGCAATTTAGAGTCAAATTAACTTAACCTGCATGTCTTTGGACTTTGGGAGGAAGCCGGAGTACCTGGAGGGAACCCACACAAGCAACCCAGGCAGGCACAGGGAGAACGTGCAAACTCCAGGCGAAACAGGGTTTGAACGCGGAACCCTGTGAGGCACCACCGTGCCACCCAAAATGTATGCAAAATCACACTCAAAGATGGATAGTAACTCACATGAATTCAGTGAGTCTAATGTGCCACGGGAGGAAGCCTAGCGTGCTGTCCACAGGACCAAACTTCACCACCAGCTCAGGGTCGGGAATATTCTTTGACTCTGAAACAAGACAGGCAGCATGTCATCAGCACATCTTTATTATTATTTATCTGTATGAACTCTTACACACCTCAAACATAGTCACATGGACAAAGGTTTAACAGTTACACATGTGAAATCTGCATTTAAATAGACCTTATAACAACATGGTGATGAGAGCTAAGTACAGCAGGTGCTATCCATGTGCTAACCCTAAACATGTAATGTTGATATTGTTTCTGAATGACCTCAGGCTTTGTTTGATGCTTCTGTACAGACATTCCTCATTACTCATCAGCCGACATATATACAGTGATACAAATATACAACATGGCTGATTTATCAGTCAAGCTCTATGTATGACCACTTCGTCTTCAAGTCTAGTCTCTTGTATTATTCATGTGACTGTGTGTTTGGCTCTGAGAACCACCAAAACACACATGAACTACAATGAATGATGTGCCTGAATGTATCCTGTGCCACACAGACAGAGAAGTGAAGCTGCTGCTGCTGCTGCTCACATGACACCTCCTGTGTAGATGCAGTGTTACACAGTGTTAAGTGAATAATGTCAGAGGTGTGACCGATGAAGCTGTGATGCTGCAGTGCAGCTTGTCTTTTGCTCTCAACCAAGGTTTTATAAAGGTTTTCACTAGCAGATGTTTATGGGAATCTCAAATCTTGTTTTATGAGTAGTTTGTTGTGATAAGACCTGCATAATACTGCACTGTTCTGATATTAAACATATCATGGAAGAAAATATAAAGTTGAGAGTTGTCTGACTTTGAGCCGATGAATTTTTATTGGTACCTCTGAGCAGTATGTCCAGCATGGTGACGCTGATGTCTTTGGAGCTCCTTTCTTTGTTCTCCACAGAGCGACAGAGCTGCTGTGCTGCCTGGACAATGCTCTGCTTCCCATCCTCTGGAGACAACACCTTCACTGTAGGTCTGCATGACACCACTGACACACACATGCGCACAAAAAACATGATTACCTTCAGCTGGCCATGACTTAACATTTAAGCATGATGTACCTTCACAGTGAGATGGTTAAAACCTTGATGCTGCTTAAGGAAGCATGAAACAGGTTGCAATCCAGAGCAGCTGCTGACCCAGACCTTTTCTCAGTTCATTTAGTGCAAATCTGGTATTGTTTGGATTAAGCTTATTCTAAACTGTACCCAAGTGTGAGTGAGGCAATAAATGACTTATGTACACACTTACACAAACATATTGAGCCAGTCACTCAGTACATGTACATGCACTCAAGTAATCAAGTTAGTGATTGCTTGAGTGCAGGTTGGAGGAAACCAGTTATGGGGGCAATATGGGAACGCTTCTACTTTCACTGTAGCAGGCCAGTGATCAGATTTTTCCCCCTGCCCTTATTTTGGAACCACATTTTACTGTATTGTAGTAATGCCAAGAGACCCCATTTTGTTCCTGACTTTTAATGTGTGTATGTGTCATAGCACAGTAGCAGTGCAATGAGAGGACAGACAGAGCTTTTCCTGACAGCACAGAAGTTTCTGAATTTAACATTCATGTTTAGCAGTAAAACTGACAGGAGGACATTTTGTGTTGGTTTCAGTTTCAGTCATAGTTTGGACTTATTTTAACTACGAGGATGCAATAATGCAGCCACTATCTGCAATATTTTCCCATTCACATAGGTATTTGTAAAAAGCAAATTAGAAACCCAGTTAGGTGTATACATGGCCTAGTATTCTACATTCTAGTTAGAGTTAATCAGGTTTCCTTAATCCCATAACCGGTCTACAGAGACCAGGTTTCTCCTTTACATGACATTTAAGAAATCCGTTGCATGTAAACACAACACTGACTGAAATAACTACAGAATCAGCTGTTCTTACCGTGGTGCTGGTGTTTGTCAATGCCATTGCTCAGGAACTCCACGTTGTATTTGGCTCCATCTATACCCAGCAAATCCTGCTGCTGCCTTACTATCTCCTCCAGCAGACGGGAGTTCTTTCGAAAAATACCTGTGGGAGAGACCAGTGAGGATGATAAGTATGTCATTCAATCCAAAATTGAGGAAATAGTAAAAACACATTTTTACTTCTTTCACTAAGATGTTGGAGGACAAAGCAGCAAAGGCAAACGTGAAAGATGAAACATTACAGCTCTGACTCTGTAGCTGTTACTTGGAGTAATAACATTTCCCTCAAAATGAGATCAATCCAAGTAATAGTTTCCTTAAAAAAAATGTGTAAGCACTGAATAAAAAGATCAGGTCTCCTGTTTATCCTCAATCAGAAAGAACAGAAAAAGGCAAAAAGTGGTGGTCATGCACAGAAAGAATATAAATATTCACAAAGCAGAATGTACTAAAACAGAACACCAGCTCTTTCAAGTAGGATGCAGATGCTTTTGGAATGAACCAGTTTGTTCCAATCTAGAGATTTACTTAGGGAATTAGTCCTGTACAAGCCCTAATGTAAACACAGCTTGTGTCATAAACTGGGGTTATTTACATGTATGTGTACATGGCCATACATCCAAACTACAAGCCTCTGTGAGAGTCTGGAATAAGTCACACTAGGTCCCATTTAACCACAAAAATAACATGGATGCAAATAAGACTGGAAAAAAACTGTACAACTGAGGCGCATAATGTGGAACAAACTAATATAACCTCTAGTCACATGGCATCACTGAAATAACCCCAAAGAGGGGATAGGAGGGGTGAAACATGTTCCTAGTGGGAGGGAGGATCTTTTATACTTGTATAAATTATAATCAAGCACAAAGGTGGGCATGAACATAGAAAATAATTAGATAATACAACAACTGCATAGTTTAGACAGTCTCATAAGTATTACTGAAGTTATAGAGTGCATTCATTGCACATATGCACACTTTTGCTTATTTAGACGTTGACAGCTACAATATTCTGGTTTTATTTAATAAATATATATTCATTCTAAAGCTCTGGGATGACTTTTCTTATGGGGTCTTCTAGCCATTATGGTCAACCCAGTGGATTTAAATGTGAAAGTAGTTGGCGGCAGAAACAACAAAATCAGTCGGTTAGAACTATTACAGTAAAAAGGTGAATTGCATAGAAGTGTGCCTTCAACCAGTACAACCCGCAATGACGTCGTGGATTAGAGTGCTGAATGTTTACCGTGATTGTCATAAACGCTGACATAAGATATACCGACAGCCATACACCAGACCACCAAGTTTGCTATGTCCGTGTAGCTGGGCTCTTCTTCCGTTACCAACAGGCCGATGTGCACCGGCAGCTTCTCCAGAGACCTGCCGTCGGACAGCCACCGTGACCGGCGACTAGAAGTGCGGTTTCCAGTTAACGGGTTAGCGTTAGCATCGGGGTTGTGATTTAACTTCCTCTGATCCGAGCCCGGGAACCCAGCAAGGGCTACCGGTAGCAGCAGCGCGGCCATCGCCCGCTCCCACAGCCGGTCCTTCCAGCTCCGAAGCCGGACACGAAGCCAGGAGATGAACGCTCTGTTGACGTGGACTAGAACCAGCAGGAGCCGCCATAACAAGCCGTAAAGCCGGGCCATTGGCGTTCTTATTCCTTCGGAGTCTTAAAGGGCAGCGGTCAAATGTGCAGGACAGGCGCTTTACTCTGAAGTACTATCTGCCTGCGAAATCTATTTCAGCGGAGCCAACACCTCACCCAACCGGCAGCCATCTTCCTCTCTCCTTGGCAACCTCTGACCTATGAACCTTATGCGTGATACACGTAGCTCGCTGATTGGACAGAATGAGAATGACGCACAACTGTATCCGCCTTAATAAGCGTCACTACACGAGCTGCCCGCAAAATACTGATTTATATCTTAATAACTACACTGAAAGATACGCTGTAGGATGCTCATTTCAGTGGGGTTCTAATATAATCAAGAATTAAATAACTAAGTTTTGAAGAAAATTGCATTTAAAAAAAAAATAGTTCATGTAGCCTATTATAGCTACCATGCATGTTAAGTCTTAAAATATAGCAACACTGTGTATAAGACTTCTCGAATCAAGGCCTGATGATCTGATGCCCCCAACTGATTTTATTGTCACGTGGGTTAAAAGTAATACTGTCGTTTTCCAAGTCAGCCACAGGCTTTGCACCAAACACCAAACACCACTGATAATTCACTCAGAGTTCAGATCTTACGCCGAACTATACTGATTCGAACGATGAACAATTTCTTTTCATGTATCTTTACAGTCACTGTCTACAAAATGTGGTCCTTTGAATGTGTTGATGGTCTGTTGGGGATTTGGCTGTCTCGGCCAGTGTAAAAGCCAAATGTAACACTAGATGGCAGGAACGTCATTCTTATGAAGACTCTTCCCTTGAGGTCTGATAAAAGGTTTTTTACTCTCTCTGTTCAGTGCCAGTAAAGACCGGCAATCTTTATGGCTCACCAGTGCAAGTTAACTGGTAAACCTGTATGGTTAAACTGCTGTTATCATCTGAGAGGTTGATAACATGAGAATATATGGTGATATATAAGGTAAAATATAAGGTTGATAACCCTAACTCTATTGAAACATCAGCAACTGCTAGCTAAGAGTATTGCTGATGTGATTATGTCATTGAAAAATATATATTTTTAAATTTTGTTTCATTGAAACAATATGTTTACAAAAGACATAAGCAGTACACTGTACAAGTTTGAGGCGTGTGTTCACTGTTTGTGATTGTGCCTTGACACAGGCTCTCTCCCACTCCTCTGTGGTGATATTCTCCTGTAAATCCTCTCTCCATGCCTCAAGTCTATTTACTGAGGTTTCTGATGATTCATCCACCAGAAGATTATATATTTTAGAGATTAAACCCCACCCCTTAGGGTTAGGGCTAGTCTTTCAATTGTAAATATTAAAAAAACTGGTCATCATCAAATGACATTAAGTGTTTGCTGTCAGTACTGTAAATATCTCCTATTTTTTTGTAGACCCCATTCCGCCCAGATTTTAAATCCCCCCTCTCCTCCTCCTGGAGGGAAAAAATCATTCCCCCAGATCGGACTAAATAGTGAGAGAGAGTTATCTTCTTTAAGGTATTTTCTAACTTGGTGCCATACACTGATCATGTTTCTAGCCACAGGATTCTTAGTATCCTTTTTGAGTTTTTTTATATTAGCCAAGTACAGGTAAAAAGGGAAAGGCAGCTTCAGTGTATAACCTTCCATCTCCCTCCACAATGGAGCATCTACCTCCGTGTAATAGAACATCAGCGTTCTCAACTGCACCGCCCAATAATACCATAGCAGGTTTGGGCATTGTGCTGCTATCTCAGGTGGACTTTCCCTTTCTTCTTGGTTTAATAGCATAATTGATGTTTTTGATTTGTTAATCTTATAACCTGAGATCTTACCAAAATACCTAATCAAATCTAGCAGGGCAGGGATAGATTTGTTAATATTCTCGAGAAAAATAATAACATCGTCTGCTTACAAAGCTAGACCCTGCTCCCTCTGTCCTATAATTATTCCAGAAATATTATCATGTGACCTTACTGCAATTGCCAAAGGTTCAATTGCCATAATGAACAACAATGGGGACAGTGGGTCCCCTTGTCTACACCCATGATTTATTTTGATAGTTTCTGAAATGTTACTATTAGTCAAAATCTCTGTAAGGATCCTTATAGAGTAGTCTTAACCAATTACAAAAATTCTCTCCCAAGCAAAAGCGTGTTAGGATCTCAAACAGATAGAGCCATTTGACTTTGTCAATCTACATTCAGAAAGCTGACTAGCCTCAAGTTTTCGCACTTATTATTTGGCTTACCTGCCTTTTGGAGCAGGGTGATTAATGCTCCTCTTAAAGACAACGGTAAGATACCATTTTGAAAGGACTCTGTAAACATTTCTAAAAGTGGGATCAGCAATTTATTTTTAAATTTTAAAAGTCTGAAATTTTAAGGAGTCTGTCAATTTTAAAGAGTTTTTGATTTTTCTAATCTATACAGTAGCTCTTCACCCCAAAAACAACATTGACAGAAAATGTTGGAGATCCTTCAGCCATACACAATTTATTTTGGAATTACAACTTAAACAAACATTTTTAACAACACAAAAACAAAAAATCATTGTGTACAAAATTATTCATACCCTGTTTCAGTAATCAATTGCAAAGCCTCTATTTGTAATAACAGCTTCCAAATGATTACTGTAATTGCTCACAAGTTTATTACAAAAGTCCTTAGGAAGTTTTAACCACTCTTTTTTGGAAAAAGCTTCAAGATCCTTGAGGTTGGAAGGCTTCCTTGCTGTGACCCTTTTCTTGAGTTCCACCCATAAGCTCTCAATGGGGTTGAGATCAGGACTGTTACTAGGCCATTCCAAAACTTTCACATCATTGTCTTGAAACCATTTCTTCACCACTTTGGTCGTATGTTTTGGGTCATTGTCCAACACTCCCCCAGGTCCAGATTCTCAGCTGACTGCTTGATGTTTTCTTTGAGAATCTTGAGATACTGCTCTTTTGTCATGATGCCTTCCAGTTTAACTAAGTTGCCAGTACCACTTGCTGCAAAGCATCCCCAGAACATTAGGCTGCTTTACGGTAGGGATGATGTTCTTTGGTTTGTAGGCCTCATTTTTCTTTCACTACACAAAAGCCACATCTCTGTGCCCATAAAGCTCAATCTTTGTTTCATCTGACCAAAGAACAGATGACCAGAAGCTTTCATCTTTATCTATATGAGCCGTTGCATAGGCCAGGTGTGCTTTCACATGCCTTGGTTGAAGGAGAGGAGTCTTTCTTGGTCGACCTCCATGGAGGCCACCTTGATGTAATGTCCGCTGGAGTGTCTGCCATGATATATTCACACCAGTTGAGCTCAGTTCTGCCAGAAGAGCCTTTGTAGTAATTCTTGGATTGATCTGGACTTGTTGCTGAATCCTTCTGGCGAGCCCGAGTTACACTGTTGCCTTCTGACCCCGTCGAACGTAGTGATTTTTTGTTATCACACTCTAAAAGGTGTTTGTTTGTGTAGTAATTCAAAATTAAATGGTGTGTGGCTTCACCCATTTGTTGGGTGGAGAGCTACTGTATAGATTAGAAAATCCAAAACTTCTTAAAATTGACAGGGGTATGAATAATTTTGGGCTTAACTATATAAATTTCAATGGGAAGACCATCAAGGCCTGGAGTTTTTGCTCCTTTAATGCTATCAGTTGCTGTAGATATTTCTTCTACTGTTATATCTTTCTCTAAATTAGCCGTAAAAGCTTCTGGTATATTGGGTATATTTATTCTATCTAAAAAAACTTTTAGTTCCAACTTGTACTGAGTTGTTTCTTCTATTTCTGTAGGGTCTACAATGGTTTCTCCTTGGTCATTCTGCAGTGAGGTGATGGATCTTTGACTCTGTAACTGCTTGAGACACCATGCCAGCACTTTTCCAGATTTTTCTCCCTGCTCATAAAATGTTTGTTTAAGTCGCAGCAGGCTGGTCATTGCTTTTGATGCAGATAATTCGTTATATTGTGTTCTAAGCGACAATAGATTTTGATGAGATTCTGAGGACATTGTTTGGTAATATTCATTTTCTAACACCCTTATTCTTGCCTCTAAGTTTTTTGCCTTTTGAAATGTCTGCCAAGCTTTAGAACTAGTAATGTTAATTATTTGGCCCCTAATAAAGGCCTTAAAGGCTTCCCATCTTATACTTGTTGAAGTTTCTGTTGTATTCGTTTCAAAATAGAAATTGATTTTTTCCTCCAGGAAGGAGACAAAGCCAGAATCAGCCAACCATTTCTGTTTGCAACGTCAAATCTTAACATCTCTCACTAATTTCAAATCCTGATATTTTGAAGTTTGAAGCATAGTCTGAAATTAGAATGGCATCATAAGTGCATTCCTTGATTCTGTACCTTAGCTCTGTTGATATCAGAAAAGTAAATTCTTGAATAAGACTTGTGTACACCGGAGTAACATGAAAACTTTAAATCATCAGGAGACTGATCAACTGCTGGGCTCCTGTCCCTTACAGGATCTAATGTACAATTAAAATTGCCTGCCACCACATATTTGCCAGGAAGAGAGGAAACTGGGTCTTGTGGCAATACGAGATTTGAGAAAAGTGATTTTGTTTTTGTAGTTTACACTAAGAGTAAATAAGAATTCTAAGATCTTAGTTTGTTTTCATTCTTTCTTCATATATCCTTAGATGTATCGTGAGTATATTGAACTGTGTCCTGTATCGAGTATTGTACTGAATCATTGTTGAGTTGATGTCACACAGTGTGACTACTTAAGCAATAGGATTTATGGTTTTTCATGTGGCAGCCTCTGAGTTGAGGAGCCCAACATAGATATCAGTGTAAACTGCCTCTCCCATTGATAGTAATTACAGTTTTTGACTCAATAGCAAAAGTTCCAGAGCTGCACCAACCAACATCTCAGTAATGTGTGACTCTCACTTAAGACCAACTTACTGCAGCTGCCTGTGTTGCGATCTAGACATAATTAGGGCCCAAGCAACAAAGTTGCGAGGAACCTATTGTTTTTGTAGAGATTATTATTATTATTATAGATTTTAGAGTTTCATCTTATTGTAAACTGCAGACATAAAAGTGCTTATCTCAAATCTCTTGTTGCCACAAAATCCTTTCTTACATGTTTTACTTTTTTGAAAACTAAATCCCACTTTAAATGTATCAATAAAATCTTTCTTGCAGTTATTCCCTTATTCTGCACACTACAGTTCAAAAATTGATATAAGGCAATATTTTTCCCCTGAAACTTAGGTGTAAAGTCACAGTTGGCTTATCTATACAATCATGCTTCCATTCTTTACAACATGTTCTTTTTTAGTGGAGCAAGTACCAATGTAACTATGGTATTTTGTGTTTGCAACTAGCAAATGTTTCTGAACTTAAAACTGTTGGTTGGTTCAGTTGAACCTGCAGGAGGTTGTGAAGCTGCTGTAACATGTTCTGATTCCACAGAGGAAGTACATTCATAACAGCCGAGAGTTACAGCTGTCACAGATGATGAGCTCTGAAAAATATTAACTGCCAGAGAAAATAATTATGCAAGAGGAATAGGAGTGAGCAAGGAATCGACCCTGTGTTGCTCTGCCTTTTGGGTTCCTAGCACAGGCATGACACCCTGCCTCAAAACGTAGCCCAAGAGCACCATTCTGTGGACAAAAATGAAACGGTACCCAATAACACAGAGGGACAAAGAGAAAGTGGTTCAACCCTGAATGCAGCAGCATCTGTAGCCAGACAAAATGCCCCTTTTGTCCATCCGCTGTACAGGAGAGAGTTAAAAGTAACCTATACAAATTGGAGAACCAAATCAAAAGGACAAATTAACCTACTCAAGCTTGGAGAGACAAATTCAAAGGACACTAAAGAAAGGATATGATGAGCTGCTATTCAAGCAATAGCTCCAGGAACCAAGAGCTACTTGGAAAGTAGAATAGATTTGACACTGGAAGCTCTCAGGTAAATTCTACGGACACATTACATTGAAAAAGATGCTACAGAGCTGTATCACTCCCTCACATGTGCAGTTCAGGGGCCTAAAGAAATGCCCATACAGTTTCTGATGTGAGCCATGGACCTGAGACAACAAATTGTCCTTGCTTCAGAAAGAGTCTGGTTTGAAGTACAGTTCAGAACTAATTCAAAATTGAATTGACACCATTTGAACAGACATAAAAGACATAAAAATCAAAAGCAAAAATGATCAAAGTGGCAGAAATTGGTGGGGGAAAATGAAGAAACTGAATGTGAACATGTGCCCAAACCAAACAAGAACAAAAGTGGTGAGACAAACAAACATGATACACTCATGGAAAAAGTTGATCAAGGTAATAAAGCCATATGTGAAGCTATTCAGAACCTCACTATGCACATTGCAAGTGTAGCCCAGAGAACACAATTAGATGAGAGAAAGAAGAGAGAGTATTTATTTTCTTATTTTTATTTGTTTACATCGGCAAAGTTTAAAATCTCCCATTGCATTTGAATGCACCGCTCAGTTCACATGATCCCACGTGGGAAGCCCTCAACAGCCAATCAGGGGTAACGCAGGCTACGTTCACCACGTGCAGCTCGTGAGGTGAAGTGCAGGCGCGTTGTTCTTCCGCTCCCTTCTCATCTCAGCCACGGGAGTGAGGACAGCTACCTGCTTAACAGGCCGAGAAAAAAGGAGAGAAACTCGAGTTAAACTGTGGAAAGAGGAAAAAGAAAGCCAGCGCACTTAACCGCTGGAAGTCCGGAGCCGAGTGACTACACGAAGGAGACGAGTCGCGTCGGCTACCCACTTACCTTTCATCCGGAGAGCCGCTGCAGCTCCGACATGGACGTGCTCGGCTTGGAAATACAGAGCAACGGTGAGAAACGTGTCTCTTTAGCTACTCTGATGCTAGTTAGGGCCCGAGCAACGAGTTGCAGGGACCCAACGGGGCCATGCAACGAGGACCCTTTCGTTCGGTTTATTTTATTTTTTTTTCTTCTTCCGGTGCCGATTGAATCGCCTTTTAGGGGGCCTAAACATGCGCGAAAACTCACGAAAATTTGCAGACACGTCAAGCCCAGTGGAAATTTACATGTTATAGGGGTCTTGAACGCGGGCGTGGCAAAATGGCTCGGTAGCGCCACCTAGGACTTTTGACGGAACAGCCCCTCAAGCCCGTTGCGCCTAAAAATTTGAAAATGTGCACACATATGTAACATCCCAAGACGCACAAAAAAGTCAATTGGAGCCATATTCTAAACCCAATACAAAGTTGTTGTTTTTTTTTTGACCGGAAGGTCAAAAAATTGGTGTTTTCTGGGCCATTCCCAGGGGTCATGCCAAATCCATCCTGTCCGAAACGCATCATCCGATTGACTTCAAAACTTAATAAAACGTTATTAAGACATAGAAGAAGTTAAATTGTAAAGCTTTTGAGTTTTCACTGAAGGGCGTGCCCGTTGTGGCCCCTCAAAGTTCGACGACTTGCCATGAAAAATTAAGTTGCATTAAATTTGCTGTATTTCAGCCATACTTTGTCCAAATTGCATCAAACTGTACAGTATTGTTAATGGTCCCTAACTGCACACATCCATATGTTAATATTCATACAATTGTTCTAGCACCACCTATTTATAGCAGAAAATGACATATTTCATAGTGTGATGTGCAGTTACAAGCAGGGTGACCCGGATTCACTTCAGATGTTGTCAGGACCTCCTTAAGGCCTTCACGATGACTTCCTGTGAAAATTGTGAGTTTTGGTCGAAGCCTGTGTCCGTTCTGGCCTGTCAAAGTTGGTATTCAGAGAACTTTTCAGACACCTGTTATTTTGCAGTAATTCACTACCTTATCCAGCAGATGGAGCCATTGTATTACTCTCTGATGGGTTTTTGGGAGGGGGTATCTGTGTGTGTGTTTGAGGGGGGAGGGGAGGAGGAGTTGATCAACCTGTTTTAACATGCTCTGATGCCACAGGGAGAATGAAGTCAAAACAGCCAAGAGCTGCTGTCACAGATGATGAGCTCTGAAAAATATTGTCACAGAAAATAATTAGCATAAAAGCTTTTATTTTAAATCTTTTGTTGCCACAAATTCAGGTTTCTTACAGTGTTTTCCTAATTGAAAACTAACTGCAAAAGCAGTGGTGCTCAGGAAGCAGGAGAAGGATATGCAAAGTTAAATTCAAGGAGAGCCACACAGCCCAGAACAAGCCTGGCAGAGGTAGGAAGCAAAAGATTTCAATGACCCTGGAATGAAAACCAGTGAGAGACCTGTCTATAGACCCCATAAACACTGCCAAGACACTAGTGAATGACTTAGCTAAGTCAGGAATTGTAGCCTCAAAGAAGACAATTAATAGAGCTCTGCACAGGAATGGACTGTGAGCTTGCAGACCAAGAAGAACTCCACTTCAGCAGAAGAGACACCTTCAAGCCAGACTGAAGTATGTCAAGGACAACCCGGAGAAAGATTATGCATACTGAAAGCATGTCCTTTGGTCAGATGAGACAAAACTAGAGCTCTTTGGCCACAGAGACACTGCTTGTGTTTGGAGGAAGAGGGGAGAGGCGTGCCACCCGAAGAACATCGTCTCCGTAGTGAAACGCAGTGGTGGGAATATTATGCTGTGGGGACGCTTCAGTACATCTTGGAAGTGGGAATTGTTACGCCAGCGTATGCCCTACGACCTGCGTTGACCCCGTGGTTGCCAGGGTCCCGCGGTCGCCACTCCCCCGACGGGCGCGGAGTGCGAGGGCCCGTTCAACGCTGCTCGCAGCTTTAATTCTCTGTTGTTTCTCAGTGTGCCGAAGGAGAGCAGTGGTGGTATTAAAGGTTATGAGAGTGAACTGAATGGTGCAATATTTTGAACATGTGTATATTGTGTTTATTATTTTATGCCGATGTATGATTGTAAAAGGGAAGTTTGTTTTATTTTCCTAATGCCAATTTAAAGGGAAAAGAAAGTAATTTTATAAACCGTATGATGAGAGTAAAATGATATTTTATTTTGTATTATGCAAACTACTGAAGGAATTTATTTCATTTCAGTATGAGTCTAAAGTTACTTAGAGGGTAATTTTTGGTGCAGTTCTCTCGCATTAGTAGGCCTATAGTGTTGGAGTAATAAAGCACACTACTTTGATACCTCTAAAACAAACTCAATATGTGTATTATGCTATTTGCACATGATCTTGATATGGTTATGATATATATTTTGAATGTAAATGGTTACTTACCGTAAATATTATTGAAATACTGTTCACATGAACAGATAAATATGTGAGCACTTGAATGGTTAGTTCCCATATTTGATACACTTGATTGTTGAATGTTGTACAACTAAACTAAAAACTGAAGCTTTGAGATTTGATAAGATTGAAGATTAACATATGAGGTTGATGCAATATATTGATTTTTGGCATTTAAACCTTTAATGATGCATCTGAGAATAGAATGTAAATTATATGACCTTGTGTATAGGTCAGGTTTTTGAGAGGACGGGGAAAATCCGAGGACCAGGACGAGATTCCGGTCGTGACAGATGGCGAGCCAACCACTTTGAGGAAGAATCACCACAAAGGAGATACACACGTACACACTCACACACATACACTCACATTACACTCCATGGACCATTAAAATCAGGTGCACCTGCAACAACTCTTATTTCATAAGGGCTCCAACGGACACTTTAATTTTATTCAAGTGTGCACACTATTCTTTTATTTTTGATAATTTGGGTCGTTCATGTATGGTTTTGTACAAATTGAACATTTCTTTTCTTTCAGTGTAAAAAATACAAGAGTGGCTACTCAACAGTTATTCCAGTGCCAGACTCATTATTGCTGCTCAACACATTGGCTCCTTACGAATTTGGTGTCTTCTGATTCTGACCAGGGTCTACTTATTAGTCCAAGTTGTTATTATACTGTAATACATTTTTATATCACTAAAATTGGTTACACAAGCCTTCAGCAGACACCTCAGTCTCAACAAAGGAGAGTGAGTGAAGAGCCAAATCGAAAATACAGACTAGGACTGCAAACAGCAGACAATACTGAAAATGTCAACAATCAAATCTTGATGAAAAGTGTGATCACTGTTACAAGTGCGGCAGCACAGAGCACTGGGCATCAGGTTGCCACAGCCAGCACAAGCAAAATTGAAGTTCTGCATTGTCCCACTGAGAACACAGAAAAAGCAGATCTTTTCACTCTAGCAGCACCACTCACTGGCAAACAGCGGCAAACAGCAAAGCTGGTGGGGAAGAGATGTCTGGTTCGAGCCTCTCTAGGAGGAGTTGACACTATGATACTGTGGGACACTGGTTCGCAGGTGTCAATAGTGGGAGCAAACTGTAAAACAAAGCGTCTGCCAGATGTTGAGGTTATACTGGTGACTGAGCTGCTCTCAGCTGGAAATGGAACTGACATTCCATATAAGGGATGGATGGAAATTGAAGTGACCTTATCCAGAGATGCAGTGGCTGGAATGAGTGATAAACCTGTCCTGGTCCCCATCCTGGTTGCCAACAGTAACACTGAACGCCCCATCATTGGCTTTAATGTAATTGAGGAACTAGCCCTGACCAATAACACAAGTGAAGACTGTGGTCCATCTGGTCATATGGTTAAGACACTGCTCAGCACTGGCGGTAGGCCACAGAACTGCAAGAGCTGTTTCATCTGTTTTGAAAAAGCAAAACCCTGAAAATCAGCCCCACTTAGCTGGAGTAGGCAGACGACCAGTGACCATCCTGAGAAACAAAGTGATGGTGGTACAGTGTGGCCGGCTAAACAAGAGTGTGGTGAGTGCAACACATGTAGTGCTAGAGCCAAACCTTGAGGCTCCATGGCCATCTGGCCTTGCCATTAGAGCATGGTTGATTGAGCTCCCTCCAGAAGATAATGGAAAAATTGAAATCACTGTTGAAAATATGATATGATGTATTGTGCTTAGCAGTCGCACCACACTTGTCCTGTTGCACAGTGTTGATGCCATCTACCCATTGCAGACAAAGCTGGCTGAGAAACAGACATCTCAGGCATCAGACAGTAGCACTGCTCCGCCTGCGCAGCAGTTGAGTGGAGAGTCAGGAGGAGAGCCCTGGGACCCGCCCGTGGACCTGAGCCATCTGTCAGAAGACCAGCGACAGCAGGTACAGCAAATGCTCAGAGAAGAATGTGATGTTTTTAGAGGATGCTTTAAAGATTTGGAGATGGAGATACAACTAAAAGACAATGTGCTTGTCCAAAGAACATATAATGCAATCCCTAGACATCTCTTATCAGGAAGTTAAAAAACACATACAGGACTTACTCCACCGATGCTGATCCAGGAATCCTGCTCTTCATACTCCTCACCTGTAGTTTGCGTCAGGAAGAAAGATTAGAAAGAGTCTGCGGCTGTGTATAGACTACAGGCCGCTGAATGGGAAAACACTGCCTGACCGCCATCCCATCCCGAGGATACAAGAGATCCTGGAAAATCTGAAAATGCCCGAGAGACCTCAGAGACGCGGTATCCCATATTAGGTGATGTATTGGTTTTTAGCTCCAGCTTCAATCAACACATCCAAATGTGAGATAGGTGCTCAGACAACAGCGAGAGTGTGGCATAAAGCTGAGAACCGAAAAAATGTGAATTTTTAAAAGTAAGGTCTGTTATGTTGGTCGAGTAATCTCTGCAGATTACTGCTTCTGCTTCTTTAGATGAATCCTAAAGAAGCAGAAGCAGTTCAGGAACTGAAGCACGAGACACCAACCAGTGTGAGAGGTGAGAAAGCTAATGGGATTCCTTAGTTATTACTGATCATACATTCCAGATTTCTCTAGGACAGCCAAGCCCCTTTATGAACTGTTAGCAAAGCCCAAGTCTGAGGTGAAACAAAGTCAAAAGAAAGGAGGGGTTAGCCGAAAATCTGCCCAATTGCCACCTTCCCATCCTGTTCAGTGGACACCACTCCACAAAGAGATACTGAACAGAATTGTGGATCAGCTGACAAACCCACCCATCATGGCATACCCAGACTTGGAGAAACCATTTGTGCTTCATGTGGATGCCTCTGAAGATGTCCTAGGTGTAGTTTTGTATCAGTGTCAAGAGGGTACTCTCAGAGTCATAGCATATGGATCAAGAACCTTAACAGCAGCAGAAAGGAATTACAAGTTGCATTCAGGCAAATTAGAATTCCTAGCACTGAAATGGGCCTTCTTTCCATGCACCTCACTTAAAAGTATATATCCCCTGACGTATGTCACCAAGTCTGCAAAAATACAGCAGGACACCACTGGGTGGCTGAGTTAGCAGATTACAGGTTCACATTGAAATACAGACCTGGGACCACAAATTGAGATGCAGACTTCCTGTCACGCAGACCAAGGTCCATTGAGGAGATCATCCAAGAATGCACAGAGGAATGTCAGCAGGAAGCCATCAAATGCATCGGGAAAGCCCTGGACATAGACAAAACAGGAGAAGTGAATGTGATCTCTGCTGTGACCTGTAATGAAGATGCGCTGCCAGAAGGGTGCCACATCCCAGAGCCAATTCAGCCTCTTGCAGCAGAGGACATATGAACAGCTCAAAATGCAGACCCAGTCATAAACAGAGTTGTGGCCTTGAAAAAGACACACATCCACCTGAAACATAAAGACAAGCTGACAGAGAATGAAGGTGTGAGACAGCTCCTCAGAGAGTGGCCCCGTCTGGAGATAGATGGTGATGGCATCCTCAGAAGAGAGACTGCAACGAGAAAGCAGCTGGTTGTCCCTGCATCTCTGAAACCAGTTGTATACAAACAACCTACACCAGGAAATGGGACACTTAGGTGCAGATAGGATGGTGGCTCTGGCAAGAGAGTGCTTCTTCTGGCCAAAGATGAGACAGGAGATGGAACACTATGTCACCAAAGTATGCATAAAAAGAAAGAAACCTAACAGAGTACCCAGAACAGAGACTTTGACCACCATTTGAGATGATCTGCATTGACTACCTACATCTGGGCAAGTGTAAGGGGGGCAAGGAATACATACTTGTAGTTGTTGATCATTTTACTAAATATGCACAGGCATATGCAAGACGAGATAAGTCTGGGAAGACCGCAGCCAGAAAGCTGTTTGATGAAGCTCCAAGACTACTGTGGCATCCGTCACTCCCGCACTTCCCCATCTGTCTTCTCTATCCAAAATGTGGACATTATCGTCCTCAAAAGAGTGTCCTTTCTCCTTCAGGTGTAAATGAACCGCTGAGTCTTGCCCTGATGAGCTGGCTCTCCTGTGTTGTGCCATGCGCTTATGGAGTAGTTGTTTTGTTTTGCCTATGTACAGGTCCGAGCACTTCTCCCTGCATTGTACAGCGTACACAAGGTTGCTTGTGCTATGGAGTCTTGTTGCTTGGGACCAGTCTCTGCCTAAGGGTGTTGCCAGGTCTGAAATGCACCGGGATGTTATGTTTGGAGAAAATTCTTCAATTTCTCCAACAGTCCTGCCACATATGGTGTGACAATGTTGTTCCGTCTTTTCTCCCGTTCACCGGTTGCTATCTGTGGCTCTTTTCGACGTCTTTTGTGGACTCATGCTCTTTTTCCTTTTTCTTTTCCTTTTTCAGGCTATCACGTCCTGGTGAGAAACCTCACACCCAGAGGCGAAACTGGAAAACTGCACAGCTACTGAGAAGACATGATTTATGTTGTCATGGGAAGGAAAGGCCCTGATAGCCCAGTGTACGTGGTTGAGCCATTGCAAGGAACAGGGAGACGACGTGTGTTACACCAAAACCTACTTCCGCCCTGCCCTTATCTGATTGAAGAGCCAGAGGTGTGTGAATCCTACCTGAAAGAGAAAAACAGTGGAAACAAAATAAAGCAGAGAACAAGAAGACAACATACAGCCAAGCACAACACTTACCCAACTGATACAGACAGTTCTAGTGAACAGTGAGCAGTGAGACATGCAAATCCGGCCCTCAATGGACAAGCAAAAGAGTTCTGCTCAAGGAGTGAAATACCCAGAGACAGACCTGAGGTGGCATTCATACCCAAGGAATACTCTGAAGAGGAACATGTAGAGGAGACACATGGCGTGGAGGAAGAGTGAAGCTCCAGCTGTGGAATCTGAGGATGAGCAGAGTGATGCTGAAACATGGAGAGAAAGGCCTAAGAGAGTCCAACAGCCCAGGCGTATCTACACCTATGATCAGCTAGGCCAGTCGACCTTCCAGCAGCTGCCCTGTCAGTGTGAGGGAGCCCTCTGGAACCAGCCATGGCCTGCCGACCAGATCATCAGTCATGTATCCTTTTTGTCATGAATATTTACACACACACACACACACACACGAGACAATTTAATAAGTTAGTTTATTTCTGATTTTCCACAAGAGTTAAAGTTCATGGGTAATTACACACATTACAGAATATAAAAACAGGTTATCTGAACATTTATTTGAATAGTAAGTACAGAAAAATGGGGGTACCATGCTAGTATTTTGGAGTTAAGACAGTAGTATGGGACATACTGTAAAGGAAGAATTAATAGTTACAGAACTTACAGAATAGACTTACTGAATACATGGGTGTGAAATGTGTAAGCACACAGTTCTGGGTGTAGATGGTAGTTTCCTTGTCCCATTTGTGAAGATATTGGGGGGCCCACCAATGCTTCTATGGACTATGCACCCTTCAATACTTATGGACTATGGACATTTGATCCTGTATTGTGGCCATGAGAGACTTCTGGGGGAAAAAAATGAAAAAAAGAATGGACTATTAAGATAGTACAGCCTCACCATCCTGAAAAAAATAATGTGATGTGTGATATTTACCTGTTTACTTACCTTTTCACCAAGTGTTCAATTATCAAGAGATTAGTGGGGAGGGTTTTGCGACCTAGACGTAATTATCCTTTATAATTTGCATTTTTATAATTGAGATGGCAGTGAGCCAAAACAGAGTTAAACAGACAAAAAGTAAATATTTGCTATTTAAGCTGTATTTTGGTTGTATTTGATTTTTTTTAACTGCTTCGACACTCACACTGTAGTTCACAACACAGATACACGTGAACCCAGTCTGTGGGCATAACCACGTAAGTATTTTTTCTGCATGCCTCTACCACATATAACATTATGGCCAATCACCGGCAGCATTATCAGATCTTGATCATGTGATTAACTCCTAGGTACCGAAACATGGCACCAAAAGACGAGGCATCTTTTGATAGTAGGTAATATCGAAGTATTTCAGTCGGTGGCATAAAAGAACCAAAGCTCTGTACCCAGCCCTAGACCAGAGATGGGATGTACTGTACTGTATTCATCTTTTTCATTTTATTTTATTTCACTCATACTTGTTGAACCTCAGCCCATTCAAAATGACTTAGACCAAATGGCTCCTTTTGTTATACAGACAAAGGAGAGCCACTGAACTCAGTCTTCCAGTGTCCTTCACCTTTTCACACCTAGGTGTGAAATCTCCAACTCCAGCTGCAATTGGTCGCTGCATGGCCAAGACCCTTCATGTCACCAGGCCATACAAAAAGGAGAAGCACCCCCCCTCTCTTTCTTCTTCTCAGCCGACTCCTCAAGAGAGGAGTTGAGTTCTGCTCTCCTCTTCTCAGGACTCCTTGAGAGAGTCATGTCGCCATGACGCCTTCCTGAAGCACTGGACTGAACTCTGGTAGCAATGTGAGAGCCTACCAAAGGATTTAAGATCTAGGACCAGCAGGTACGACACAAGGTCTGCCAGCTGGGTTCACCAACAAAAGGGGCCACAGAGCATAGTTAGCATCAACCTGCTAACTCTGCAAGGAGAACAAAGGAACTGATCTCCTCAACAATACTGAAACCACACAGCCAGGAAAGCTACAGTTTACTGCACCTGCGTAAACTAAATTCAGAGATTTGTCCATAAACACACAAGTAGAATGGTCTGCACTGCAACATCAGGTACTCGGCATCCAGGGAGCAGAGTGTCTTTGACCGTGACGTTTGTACACCAGCTGTTGGGTGTAGATATAAAGTCTTCCTCCCCTGCTCTTACTGAGTTGATACTCAGGTTAATGGCTGTTAGCATTTTTTTTTGCACATGTAGGTACAGCTCACTGTCTTGCATGACACCTCCCCCTTTTTCTGACACCTTCTGACTTGGCCTTTGACAAAAGAACACTCCTTTGTTAATCTCCCCAGATGACATGCGGTTGGTCCAAGAGGCCATCTTTGAGTCTGCCATCTTTGTTACAGTTCCATTGTTTGAAGCCATATGGCTTAAGTGTTGTAGACTGGGTTAGATTTGTCATTGTTCAGTGTCATTTCAGTTTGGTATTTCATATTCATTTTGGTGTTTGTTCAAACAAATACTTTTGAATGTTGAATATTTTGCTAGTCTGTTTAATGTTGTACAAAAGTGAGTATTGCCAACCTCTGTGCTGCAGAACCCCAAATCCTTCAACTTTTACTATTGATATAGTAATTTTGGTTGTAGTTATTAACTTAATTATTAATCAAGGTTCCAAATTGATAATTAGTATATTTTATAAAACTGATTTAATGAATAGCTATCTGGTGCTTCGAGGTAGATTTAATGTACATGTATGCACAACATACTTCACAGTGTACTGAGAAATAAAAATTTACAAATGTAAACATGTGTCTTTTATTGTGTTCATCATGTTCATCATGTTCATCAAGAGATTTTTGTGGGGCATTATAAGCAACATTACTCATTGCTGTTTTTTCCTTTGATGTTTTAAATTGATCTCACCAGCATGAGACTTGATAGTGTCTGAGTTTTTTAGGGCTTTTGTGTTGTGTCTGAAACTTTGCATGAAAGCAAAGTTTTGTTTTTAGTACAAGTTTTTGAGAGGAGAGTTTAGTTTTGACCTGTAAGTTGGAAGTTTCTGGAATTGAGTGTGCAGTTTTGGATTTGTGTTTAGAGTTTTGGAAAATTGAGGCATAATTTCAGGAATGTGTATTAGCAATCAAGAAAAACTGCAACTGTATTCACTTATTTCATTTTATTATAATTTCATTTATACTTCACAGTATATTGAGGAATAAAAATGTAAACATTCGTTGTGTCTTTTATTATGCTCATTATGTAAAGAGGTTTTTGTGGGGCAACGTTACTCATTCCTGGTTTTTCCTGTATTGTTTTGAATTGATCTCACCAGTGTGAGAGAGACTCTGTTGTAGTGTATGAGTTTTTGAAGGCTTTTGTGTTAGTCTCAAAGCAAAGTTTGTTTTTTTAGCAAATGTACAAGGTTTTGAGTGGAGAGTTAAGTTTTGATAAGGAAGCTGGAAGTTTCTGCAATTTAGTATGAAATTTTGGATTTATGATTAGAGTTTTGGGAGATGGCGAAACAATTTCAATAAATATGTTTTAGTAATCATAATAATTTAAGTGTAATAAGTGCCAATCATAATAATTTAAGTGTAATAAGTGCCTTGTCCATTAAGAGAACATAAAATAAAAACTAAAACCCACAATATTAGGAATTATGCTTTGCTGTTATCAAGGTGACAAGACAGTGCTGTCCCATTCCAATTTACCCAATTTCCCACCCTTACAACCTCTGGCACTCAATCACTGACCAGGTGACCTCATCTAAGTTTGTGAGCCTTAACGGCTTAGGGGAGTAGGCACTCCCAATTATGGGGAAGTTTACTCTTCAACACCAGAACTAGTGTATTGCATTGTATGTCAGTCCCATAGGTTTAATATATGTTGGGGAAACAGGTAAAATGTTCAGAGGTTCATGCTCAAACAGCAAATGTTATTTAATTTTCTCTCCATTAAAAATCTATTAACTTTATCCATATTTCATTCTATATTGTCTCTTATATCTTTGGATACAAACTTGTGATTGTTTGAAACATGACTCTGGGGTGGGACTTTGGGTTTTGATAAACACAAACACATTCATACAACCAAAATACTACCTTTTTTAATGACCCTATTGCTTAGGCAAGCATTAGCCCACTTTTTGATTAAAAATTTGCATGTACTGATTCTCCCATGGAGTCTGAGTGTATCATCGGTGAGCGTCCCATGTGGATTCACTGGTAGTGGAACCCCACTTACCAGCACCACAGGTCTCATACCATCTAACATTTCAGAAAACTGATCTGGTCTATGTACACATGACACATAATCTCCCTCACTGCTGTCCTGTACATACTGTACATTTAAAGTGTACAGTCTGAATGTCAATATCACACTGATGTAGTGTGCGAAGTGTGAAAGGCTTTTTCTCTCTGAAATACTCTTTTTTGCTTCTTTCACTGGTTGTGTGCATGTATGTAACCACAGAAACGGAAGTGCCTATTTAAAGAAATATTTGCTAATTTTAGTGAGGATGAATTAATCAATTTATTTGAGTAGTCATTTTCCATTGGCGCTGCTGGCTTATATAAATGTTCTTGTCATTTGATTGTATTTGTGTTATTTAAATTTAAAAATTTGAAAATAGATTTTATTTCTTACTGGCTGTATTCTCTGTGTTCCTTATCAAAACAAACAGGGTATCAAATTGCCACACTGTAAACCACATTGCTCCAAAACACACAAATTCTTGTTGTGCACTTAAAATCCCCCCATATATGAATTACTCAGAATTCATCCATTTGCATCTTGGTGTCTGGTACCTGTTTGCGGGACAACAACTAAGCACAATATGGTCATCATGTGTAGCTTTATTTACTCTGTACTCAGAAGTACAGGTTCTGTGGTTTTATGTTAAAAAAAGAATGCTTGTGTCTCACTCACATTCACATACACAAAGTCTGGAGGGGCATTTGAGGGTGCTTAGGGAAAAAAGAGCTATGAGAAATATATGCCGAGTTCTTAGTGTGTGTACGTGTGTTTGTGTATATGTGTCTGTCTGTGTGTTACTGTTTTACTGCTAACCCGTCAATTACCCACTAACATGTTTTTGAGCAGACTAATTAGCATTATAATTTTGATATATCCCACAGCACTTGAAGGCAGCATCTGGTGCCATAGAGATTTAAAGCCTGTCTTGTAATGGGAGAGGTGACATGCCAGGAGGCACCTACAGTTATTTAAAAGTAAAACACAGAGGACTGTGGCATCGTCAGTGCTGCCATTTTACCCCCTCAGTGGATTTTTTATCTTCGTGCATTTTTTTGGTAAGACCAGCTTGTGATTGCTCTACCTTCTATGGCACTTCTATTGCATTAATTACAGAATGAATAAATTATAATTTAAACATTTAAACTTCATTTAAAATTTAGCAAGTTCTCTAAGTGGTTTATACCTTCCAACTTTGGTTTAGTTATTTTTAGGAAATGTATCAGTAAAAATTATAATAGCATAGTAATAGCATTTAGCAGGGAACTATGTTATGGTGTGGCTTTCTAAAGATAAACACATTGTCAAAAAGCAATACATTATTATTAGTTTCTAATGTTAGAAGGGAGTTTGATGTGTTGAAATGGCAACAGTAGAGCAAAACCTATGATTTTCCTTAATTTTCTGTCAGACCCTATACATGAAATATGCTGGTCTCTTTCACACCTGTAGGAGGAGGAAGACGGGATATGTTTCCTCTTTGTATCTTGGTGATGCTCCTGTGTCTTTTGTGTGGAGGAGTCTGCAATGGTGAGTCTGAATGTGGAGGGGTAACATTTGATAATAAAGAGGTAATTAATAATTTTCTCTTTCACAAATTGTTAGCGCATTCATACACATACATATTCATACACTTATTTATCATGTCTTTTTTATATCCAGCATGTCCTGTCTTTTTTATAGTCATGTCTTTTTTATATTCACTTGTGTAATGACTATATTTTCTTTACATCATGATATATGAAATAGTGTGAAAAAAAATATATGAATTGAAACACACATGTATATGTCTCTTAGGGTAAGAAGCCCACATCAGTGCAGCCCCTTCAATTATCTTCTCAGTGTACTGTTTTAATACTTTTTAAATGTCATAAATGCTTCTAATGCTTCACATTATTCTTCCCTTTCTTTCTCTTGTGTAATTCTTCCAGCATGATTTCTTCACTCATTTTCCTCTTGTATTCTTGCACTCTTCTTTGTTTTCCTTACCCCTCCTTTCATCTAAATTTTCCTTCCTCCTCACTCCTCTTCAGTCTTCCCCTCACCAGCTTTGGGCCTTAATCCTATCTGTATCCTCCCTTTTTCCATCTTCTCTCTCATTTTCTAACTCCTGTTCACTCATTCCTCAGCATCATTTTTAAAATTAGTATTTGTCTTCTTTTTGTGCATTTTGTCCAGCCCTTCATATAGTGCAGACACTGAACGTTCAGGTGGAGTATGGGGAGTCAGTCATCTTGCCCTGTAACGGTTCAGTCTACCTGGAGGAGGAAGGGAGTGTCCAGTGGGAGGCAATGGGGGAGGATGTCGCTATTGTGCAGGGAGGGGAGCTGAGACAGGGAGACAAATTTGAGGTAGGTGTTGTCTTTTTTTTATATATATATATAGCCTGGTGTCTGAAATTATTCAATAAAGTTTGCCTTGGTTTACCCAAGTACGGGTTCCCTACATTATGAATAATTTCTTATGTATTTTTGTCACAAAGAATTTATGTATAAATTTTAATTGAAAGATTTGTGTCCTGGGATCTGTGATAGAAAGATAGCTTAAGCTATACACCTGCTTTCAGAATGAATTAAATGTATTTCAAGTAAATCCTATTCTTTTAAAAATTTAAAAAGAATATTAATGTGTCAACAGTGACTACCCTTTACTATTTTAGGCAGTAGTACCCCCTGCATTTTCTAACTGGATTGACATTGTCCACTGTCAAACTGCAATTATACACAACAAATATCCTGGTTAAAAGACACAAGTCCACATAATCCCAAATGAAAAGGAAAAATTGAAACTTGGGATTTACAGTCCAATAATTCCTTCCAGGGCCGAGTCCAATTGCTCTCAGAAGAGAAGTTCAGGGAGGGCAACTGGTCTGTGATCCTTCAGCACACAACACTCAGCGACACTGACATTTATGAGTGCATCTGGCAAGGACGAAAAACCATATCAACAGTATGGCTCACCGTCATGGGTGAGTTGGAAGGATGAAGAGGAACTGGCTATTGGCCGAGTTTATGGTGGTGAGGAAGTTGCAGGATTTTAATTTCTCTCTCAAGCTCTCATTCCTGGTTTTTCACATCCACTGCCTTTGTCACTTTACAGTGAATGAAGCTACATGTGTGTGTACAAGTGTGCCCCATTATCCTTTTTGGCTCTTTAGTGCCAATCGTATGTTGACACAGGACATTTCCCCTTTGCATTTAACCCATACTTGTGTAGTGAGCACACAAAGACACTAGGAGCAGTGGGCAGCTGCACTGCATTGCCTGGGGAACAGCTGGGAGAATTAAGTATCTTGCTAAGGGGCACTTGGTGGTTGTTGAGAGAGAGGAAAGCACTGGGAATTGGCTATTGGCTCACTCCAACATTTTCATTTGGATGTGGCTTGACAACACATGCTATGTACATGTAAAGTTTTTTGAAGAATCCCTTGACCTTAAGTCAACATACAGAAATAACAACACTAAGCTTCTACAATTATTTGAGCAGCTGTGAGAGACTTTTCTTAGCTTGTTCATACTTGCTAACACCACCATGTTAACATCTTCTGAATGACAACTGTAACTTTCTGGTGTGTTTAATGTTACCACATCCACCATCTTAGTTTAGCATGTTAGCATACTACTTTGCACTACATGCACTACATGCAAAGTAGTTAGAGGAAAAGTTGTGGGATAACAAAGTTATTAGAATTCATCCACTGACCACAAGAGATATCTCAACCAAATTTCATGACAGTCCATGAACCAACCAACAGTTGTCAAAACATCTTCTTCACTAAAAGCCAAAAATGTCTGCTCTCTGGTGGCGCTAGAGGAAAAGTCAGATGGCAACCAAAATTATTAGGATTCAGATCTTCATGTAAGTTACAATGATGAACAAACATAATCTATTTCAACTAATAACACACAAATCACAAATGTGTTGTTCTTCTCCATATTGAAGACCTCATTCAAAGATCACAGTTCAAGTTGGAAAAAGTATGTGAACCCCTCAGCTAATAACATCAACGGGAGATAACTTGAGCGAAGATTCAGTAAACCTGGAGCTGAGTAAATGAAATAAGATCAGAGGTGTGGTTTGGAGCTGATGAACTCACACCAGACATCCTAAGAATATGGCTGAGCTGAAGCAGGTCTGTGGGGAAGTCCAAAATTCCTCCTGATCTGTCTGATCTGTCTGATTCATATGTACAGACAGCATTTATATGCCAAAGGCGGTTTTGAACAGTTACTACATCTAATTCACTCAATTTGCTTTTCTACCAGGACTTCAATGCTTAATTGGTTCGTTCAGTGTAGGCACAAAAATTATAATTGTGTGTTATTAGCTGAAGCACCTTGTGTTTGTCAATACCTGTGACTTTGATGAAGATCAGACCTCTTGCCACTTTATGAATTTACCACCAACCATGAACACAGCATCCATGAAACAGCACTTACAGTCACTAACAAGCCCAGGTGCTGATGTCCCTCTGCCACCCTCCTCCAGTACCTGCAAGACAAACAGCCACACCCCAAGTAAGAGGCACAACACCAGAGAGAGAACTCTGAAAAGAACCTTGGTGCCCCATCACTGTTGGGTACTAACAGACAAGAAGAAGCCCACCTTGATGAGGACAATATCATTATCAACCATATACTGTACCTCAGCATCTAAATACTTGTGCTTCTCAGGAGAAACTCTATAAACATGCTGACGTATAGGCTGTGTATCTCCCTCTTTAACCATGGCCGTGTGGCCCAGTTTGTGACAAACACAATCTTACTCTTTTCAGTCATACAAAGTGTTCCCTTTCTGAAGTAGAAAGGGCATACTAGCTGACTTTTTGATTTACGATTTATTCATGATTTATATTTCTTGATGTTGTTTATGCAATCTGGAGATAATGTGCACACTTTCAGACTATCTCTCCTCAAAGGCATTCATGGCATTGCATTTGGTTGTTTACACAAAAAGTGATGAATATTACTGTGTGAAGAATTAAAATAGAGTGCTTGAGAGAGAAGTTTGAACTTCACCTACTCCCAGACTTCCACACACCTTGAAAACTCAGACTCTACTTTTTGAGTCTCCTCTGGTTAGATGGATTCATCACACATTACAAGATTACTTAAGGTCAGTGGTATGCAGTAATGACAAAAGTCAGTAGATTCAAACTAGGTATCAATTGATATGCAGCAAATTTGATGTTACACAGCTGTTACAAATATCTACATGATCTTTCCTTGTACCTCTTTGGAATTAGCCAAGTATTATAGGCAACTTGCATTCAACATGCTGTTTCCTGTTCATAGGACAACAATTAAAGAGTCAAAATGTCCCTTCCACACTGGAAGCAATCCTTCTGAAGCAATGCATTTATTCCCCACTAAGGATAAAGGGAGGAAATGATTCTGAAGTTTGGATTGTTAAGTGGTCTAAAGCACTGGTTCCCAAAGTGATTTCAAGAAGTCTCAAAATCAGCAACAGATTAAATTTTAATTGATTGCAATCAGGAACTTAATTAAAATAACTTAATCTCTTTCTTCTTCACATCTACTGTCCTGTTAACACTTTATCTGCTTCTCCCCCAAGCACCCAATGTTGAGCGCTCCCTATTGGTGACTGCAGGTGGCATGGTGGATCTAGGATGCTATATTCAAATCTCCAGAAGCCAGTCCTCCAATGATCTGCAAGTCTGGTGGACAAAGAACAGCAACACTATAGTGTCAACGCAAAAAGAGGTACTTTATACTACAGATTGACAATCCTGTGGGATTCCCGTAGGATGTAAGTCAGTTTCTCTCTTCATCATGTGACTGAGATGGGAGAGGAAAAGCAGGAGTTGGTGGGATTGGGATGGGAATAATTATAACAACAGATCAGTTTTTTATATATAGATATGCAGTTCTAATATGAATAAATGCTTTTTTCTTTATTTTGAATGCTAGTTATTCTGTTGTCTTTTTTATTCTGTCTGCTCTGGTGGCTGGTTGGTTTCAGGCAGCCACTTGATCAGTGCATGATTTGTGTAGATTATCAACACGTAGTGCAGAAAAAAAATGCTATTACAAACAATGGAGTCAGAGTGAGATTGGGAGACTGGGCCTGTTGAGGCAGCAACTTAAGAACCCACTGGTGGACACCAGCAGTGAAGGAAGCCGTCAGGCTGAAGAAGGAGGCCTTCCAGGCTTGGTTGGCCCAGGGGTCAGAGAAGCTGCAGCTTTAGTGGTTGCAGAAGAAACTCGGGTGTGGGAGGAATTTGGGGAAGTCTGGGAGATATCATTGGGCAGTGGAAAGAGCACTTTGAGAAACTCCTGAACCCAGCCAATATGTCGTCCGTGGAGGAGGCAGAGTTTGATGACTTGAGGGAGGCCTCACCACATCCTTGGCGGAGGTCACTGAGGTAGTTAAAAAGCTGCCCATCAACAAAGCGCAAAGATGCGAATGAGATCCGCCCTGAAATGCTGAAGGCTCTGGACATTGTGGGGCTGTCTTGGTTGACATGCCTCTTGAATGTTGCAAGTCAGGGGCAGTAGCTGTGGAGTGACAGACCAGGGTGGTGGTCCTCATTTTTAAAAAGGGGGACTGGAGGGTGTGCTCCAATTATCGGGGTATAACATTACTCCAGGTTGCTGGAAAGGAGGCTGGTGCCACCGTGACCCAACCCCAGATAAGTGGAAGAAAATGATTATGATTATTATTATCATGTTATTATTATTATTATTAGTAGTAGTAGTAGTAGTAGTAGTAGTAGGAGTATCAATGTCAAGATACTAGATTGAACTCACTTTTTACTGTTATATAAGAAGTGTGCTCAGTGTCCTTTACGTTGTTTAAAAACTGCCTGGGATACTTTTTGCTAGGAAAATTTTGTCTTCTTTTATTGCAATACCATGTACATTATGTAGCCATCAGGTGCATAATTAAGCCCCATTTTACAGGATTAAATAGTTGTTTTAAAAGAAGTATTTTGAATATATTAGAAACTCTGCTGGGCACAACAATTTCAACCAATTCAGGGAGCTAATGTTAAAATGAAATTTTCCAGCCACAGGTGTCATGTCAGCCAGCACAGTGTTCGCCGACTAGAAATGAGAGGCCTGCTTTTGTCAACTTCTGTCTGAAATCAAGAACCCATTGTGAGAATTTTGCTACGCTTATGCTGTGCCGTGATGTACCCCAATATGGCTGATACATGTCACGGATGTGCTGATTCAACACTTGTCTCTTGAATTTCTCTAATACTATATGTAAGTTTTTTCTTGATGCATTAGCTCTAGACTTATAGCCCTTTGATAGAACTGCTAGATTTTTATTATAGATTACAGACAGTATTATTACCGTTGTTAGTTTGTATTGTTATCAAAGTTTTTTCCTTCAACATTTGATCTCATCTCTTTTCACTCACAGGCTTTATCCTCTACTGTTGTGTTGTCCAATTCTGGTGATGTACCTCGGATTAATCTATTGACTGACACTAAAGAAGAGTTTCATCTTTACATAAGCCCAACAATGATGAGTGACAATGGAGAATACCACTGTTGGTACAGAACCAGGCAAGTTCTATGGACTGTTTCATCTGCACATTTAAAAGTAGGTATTTTTGTTGCAGAAAATAATTGGCTTTTTAACACCATTCATAAATTAAGTAGGTGGGATAAAATTGGTTCTGGAACGGTTATGAAGAAACAACAATGACAACTAAGCAGTCCTCTGTGTGAAAGTCCTGTGTTTTGCTGACCATCCATCTACCTCAACCACCTCCTCCTAACATAAAGTTTGGTTTTCTTTATACTTTATTACTACAGCCAGCAGTCAATTTTATTTACAGGACACACCTTCTCATTCCAACCCAACTGGTCGAGGCAGATGGCGGCCCTCCCTCCACTCTGGTTCTGCTCGAGGTTTCTGTCTCTTAAAAGAAAGTTTTTCCTTGTCACTGTCGCCCAGTGCTTGCTCATGGTGGGAATTGTTGGGTCTCTCTCTATAAAAAAATATAAAAGAGTATGGTCTAGACCTGCTCTGTATAAAAAGTGCCTTGAGATAACTTTGGCGCTATTAAAATAAAAATCAAATTGAATTGAATTCCATGGTTTTTCTTTATTTTTATTACTTTCTACATTGTAGATTCATACTGGAGACATCAAAACAATGAAGGAACACATATGGAATTATGTATTAAGCAAAAAGTGTTAAACAAACCAGAATATGTTTTATACAAATAACTACGTTTTGCTTTGATAACAGCTTTGCCCACTCTGTGTTATTGGATTGAGTATACTGAACCCTAATGCTGAGTCAGACAACAACACCAGGAATAGCAGTGAAAGTGGATGTTTATTGCACACAGCAATCAAGCAGCAGGTGAAGAGAGGGGGAAATGGGTAAAGGGGGAGAGTCTGGGACTGAAGGGCAGGTAGTGGAGCAGGAGAGGGAAGATATGGGTGAAGAGTTTGGGCAGGAAGCTTGAAGCTTGCAGACATGGCTGGGGATCCACAGGAGCGGGCAGCGGCACTGGCAGGAAACTAGGCACAGGAGAGACAGGATTACTAACTAGCTTACTCGAGCACAGGCAAGATGAAGGCTCAAATAAACACACACGTTTTAGCTGAGGGGTCAGAAGTTACCATGAAAACTGACGGAACAAACTGGTGATGAGTAGTGAGCAGACCAGGGTGGATGAACAGGCGAGGATGAGCTAATTGGTTGCAGCTGCACCTGTGCCATGCCCCACTCCTGTGGAAAGAGCACACACACACACACACACACACACACACATACACAGAAGGGACAGAGACAAAACCAGGGCAGGAACTGGGGAAGAGGTGGGGGACCATAACACTCTTGGCATTCTCTGAATCAGATTCCAGATTCACCTGGAATGGTTTTCAGTTAACAGGTATGCCTTGTCAAGAGTTAATTTGTGGATTTTATTATTATTATTATTTTTTTTGCATTTTTAATGTGTTTGAGATCATCAGTTGTGTTGTGCAGAGGTAGGGTTGTTACGCAGTTCTATACAATGAACAACAAGAAGAGAATTGCTCGGGCCAAGAAACACAAGGAATGGACATTAGACCAGTGGAAATCTGTATTTTGGTGTGATGAGTCCAAATTTGAGATTTTTGGTTCCACCTGCCATGTCTTTGTGAGACACACAAAAGGTTATTTCTACATGTGTGGTTCCCACTGTGAAGAATGGAGGAGGAGGGGTGATGGTGTACGGATGCTTTTCTAGTGAAAACTCTTGGTGAGGTATTCAAAATTCTAGGCACACTTAACTAGCATGGTTACCACAGTATTCTGCAACAACATGCCATTGCGTCTGGTTTTCGCTTAGTGGGACTGTCATTTGTTTTTCAACAGGATAATTCAATTCACTTTTATTTTATATAGTGCAGAATCACAACAAAAGGCACTTTTCATATAAAACAGGTCTAGACCGTACTGTTTAGATTATTATAGTTAAAGAGAGACCCAACAGATCCCATCATGACCAAGCACTAGGTGACAGTTGCAAGGAAAAACTTCCTTTTAAGAGGCAGAAACCTGGAGCAGAACCAGACTCAGGATGGACAGCCATCTACCTCAACCATTATTAATTCTGATTTATTTGTTATTATTACTTTATTTATTCATTGATTTATTATTTTCAGGGATTCTGAAGATCCCAGGCTTGGTATTCCAGACAGTATCACACTGACTGTGCAGGAATCAAACCCTACCACTATTGGTAATCTGTATTCTTGTCCTTGTAATTGTTGCAACAACAACCACAGCAACCAAAATACATTTTCATTGGAAGACTTCTTGGTTATGACAGAATGCTGTATCATATAGTGGACTGGTATAACTTTAAAGACACATAGTTTTACAGACAAGAGTTGACCCACAAATTGTTCAAACTAATTCAAACACAGTTAATACCACCATACCAATCCCACTCACACTGGCATGGCAAAAAGTCAGATCAAATAACAGCTGATGTTGCTCCACCTGTTTGGTGCCTTCACTACCCTACTTGGCAGTGTGGCAGGGTGGCAGTCTAGAGGGTGAATCCTCATATTTGTTGTAGTTGTAGAATAAGGCAGTGCTTTTTACAAAATCTTATTTTTATCTTATTTTTATCTTTTTTATTTTATTTTATTTTATTTTTGTTAGAAATTTTGCTAACTACCAAGAAGAACCCAAAATATATGAACACACTGCTGGATGCTTTGCCATTGTGATTATCTGATTAGATTTACTCAGAAAACTAATGTGAAGCAATAAGTCAAGTTGGTAGTAATTAAAAATACCCTCATGGTGTTGTGATGCTGGACCAGAAAGCAAATTATTTCAAACAGCCTGATGTACCTGTAGACTGTAATCATCTTTTTGCATTCAAAAAGGTCTGACAGTTCAAAAATTTCACACTAAAAGAAATGTTTGCCTTTCAATCAAAACACAACACTCATCTGTTATTACACGGTGTATTGTAATTTATGTTATATGACAATTAATTATTCATTTGCTGCTAAATATTTTTGATCACTTTTTCATACAGTTTTTCACCCTCTTGAGTCAACCACAGCAAGAAAGGACTGGGTCAGAACATCACACTGGCCTATAATTTCTTGGAGAGAGGAGGTGACTGCTGAGACCACTGAATCTCTACTTGATCTTACACCCGTTCTCTTGGAAGATTCCACACAACCAGCAAAAGGTAGCACTTTTGCTCAGTAGTAAGAATGAAACACAAACAGTTACACAAGACCAGTTTTGGACAGCAATAGACCAAAAATACACCACATGTTATAAAGTAGGATTTGAATAAAGAAGTAGACACCTTCACAGTCAGATGCCACTGTTGTAGAAAATAGGAATTACTGTTACATTTGAAAATTACAACCATTAACATTAAATCACTAAAGTCATGTAACAAAGAAAGTTCACCCTCTTTTAATTCTATGGTTTTACAAATCAGGACATCATATTTCAATCAAGTTGAGGTCTGAACTTTGATTGGACCATTTTAACACCTTCATTCTTGACTCCATCTAGATTTTCTGGTGTGCTTGAGATCACTGTCCTGTTGCATGACAGGACAATTTTGTCCAAGGTTCAGTTGTCAGACAGATGGCCTCATATTTGACTCCAGAATACTTTGGTATACACAAGTTCATGGTCAACTCATTGACTGTGTCGCCAGGCAGAATGAGCTATCATAATCAAGTTAAGGACACCAGACGGCGTATTATAGGCCAGTATGTTGTTATGGTCCAGTAGCGTCCCTTGGTGGCATACGGGAGGAAGTGAAGACAGAGTGAGAGTGACAAGTTTCTTTGAGAGAATGGAGACTTGCAACTTGCAACGTCTGTGCAAAGATAATAAAGCAAACACACACAAAAAACAACGCGATCCAAACCTTGGAGCGGTCAACAGAAAAATTTCATCCCCGGTGCTCACCCCACACCATGTTGATACGCCAGACGAAGTGAACAGATGAGTGAAATTGCTAATAACCGCTGAGTACACACCCACAATGACACATAAGTGTCCAAGTCAATACACATTGTCCATATCTACAAAAAGATTGAGAATCAATGCAGTTCTTCACGGCTCCTCTGCCTCCTGAAGAAGGCACACCTTGGTGAAGGGCCTGTCCAGATAGCTTCTCCTAGTCTTGATGTGAACCTGATGCCCATGTCCTCCCTTGTCAGGGGCTGCCTGCACAACTCTTCCAGTGAGCCACGAGTTGCAAGGAGCAGAGTCATCCACAATGATAACAACATCTCAAGGAACAAAGTTTCATCTGGTTTCCATCGACGACGAACATATATGTCCTCCCTTTGAAACACTCCTGGTGGCAGTGAAGGTTTGGACTTAAGAAGCAGGAGATGGTATAGGGTCAATGCTTTTAAGTCATTTGGATCAGTGGATGCTTTAGTTATAGGGCGGCTGTTAATAATAGCCTCAACTTCACAAAAAATTGTATGAAGGCATTCTTCGTCAAGATTCTGTGTTTTCAGAGCGGAGTTCAGCACTTTTCTCACAGACTGTATCAATTGTTCCCTCAGTCCGTCAGGAAAGATTCAACCTTAGCTCCCCTTGAAGCCAAGTCTGCAGGGTTGCTTGATGTATTTACATATCTCCACTGAGATCCGTGCAGTAAGTATTTCTGAGACCTGATTTGCCACAAATGTTTTGAACCTTTCTGATGTACTTCAATACAGAGGTACTATCAGTCCAAAAAAACTGACTACTGCAGTGGCATTTGCAGCTCTTTCCTCCACAACTTGTCCATTCTGCTTGCAACCACTGCACTGTTAACTCCATGCGAGGGATGGTGATAGATTTTAATGGAGCCTCATGTGTCTTCCCCATTATAAAAGCACAGTGCACCTATCCAGCCATGTTAGACAGTAGCAGGTAACTCACTGTCCCATACCCATTCTCACTCGCATCTGCAAAGTGGTGTAGCTGAGCAGAAGCAACCTCACCAAAGTTGTGAGGTTTCAAGCACCTGTTGACTTTAAAATCCTCCAGCTGATGTAGCTCCTCTAGTCAGAGCTTCCACTCCTGGGCAACAATGACTGGCAAAGCATCATCTGAGCCAAGCTGTCGTCTACTTAAGCTTTGATCCTTTTAGCAGATAGCACAACAGGTGCCAGAAATCTTAAAGTATATATAGAGCTGACAGTAGATAAGCTCCTTCTTCTTGCCAGAGGTCTGTCCCTGAGCACGATCTTAAAGTTGAATGAATCTAACTGGACACACCATTGCATACCCAATGCTCTTTCCACGGGCAATGTGTCATTTATCCAAGTCCAGATCCTTCACTTCCATGGCTCTTTCCTGTTGAAGTATGGCAGCAAGAACAGCACGTCTGTTGTTAATCCATTTGGTGAGCTGAAAGCCTCCTTTAGCACAAATAGCACAAAGTTCTTCATAAAGTGAGACTGCCTCCTCTTCAGAACAAACTAATACCAAGCAGTCATCAACATAAAAATTCTTCAGCACTGTGTCAACCGCCTTAGAACTGAACTGCTCCTGGTTATCATCTGCACATTTCCTTAAAGCAAACCTTGCACAACTTGGAGAGGATGTGGTGCCAAACAGATGTGCAACCATTCTATATTCCACCAGATCCTTCCTTTCAGAAACCTGGTTATGACTCCCACCAGCGAGCTCTGATCTGAGCCCTGGACAAGCTATGCATTCAAAGATGTACACACAGTAGATGTAGATGCCGCACAGTCAAAAACAACTCTCATTTCTCTTCTGTGGGTGATACACCCCATGGTATGGTATATACCATACCCTACCATCACAGTGATCCAGATCCTCGACTGGCACCCTCTCAGCATAGCCCTTGGAAATTATATCACTCATGAAGTTGGTATAATCAGCATGGAATGAACCTTCCTTTCTTTTTAGATTCAAAGCACAACCAGTAGAACACTGTTCTGCAACCATCTTATTGTTGGGCAATTTTACATCACCTTGTCTCAAAGGTAAACTAATACTGTAATGACCATCCACCAATGTAGCAGACTTAGTGACCAACTCCATAAAATGACTCCTTTCAATAATCCAAGCTGCTCATCCTGAGCACATTTCAGGGAAATCAGCCTTTGTTTGCAGCTCCCACAATTCCTTAAGTCTTGAAACAGAAATCCTATTGACAGTGGCATGCAGTGTCACTATTGCTGTCTCCTCTAAGAGGACCATTCACAGTCCAACCTAACATAGTTTTGAAAACATAGGGACCACCATCATTGCTTCGTACAACCTCCCATGGCTCTAGAGCCTTGGGAACATTGGTTCCTATCAGCAGGTCCACCCCTGAGTCGATCTCTGTTATCTTCACATGTTCAAGGTGTGGCCATCTTTGAAGATCTTCCTGTCTAGTAATGTTACTTCGGAGGACAGGCATGCTTTTCTGAGTGAATATGTTTGGTTGCTCACAGAAACAGTTTGTGTCCTACTTCCAAGTCTGACACAATGTGACTGTTGACAAATTTCTCCTGACCCATTGTCCGTAGGAGAATGCCTGTCTCCCTGTGAGTTTCAGCTTATTTATGAGCCCTTCTGTACAGAATGATGGAGAGCTCCCAGGATCGAGGAAAGCATAAGTGAACAATGTTTCATCCCCTTTCTTAGGCTTCACTTGAACTGGTAGTACAGAAAGTGTGCAGTTGCGCTCACCGGTCCCAGTAACACCACTGGACTGCACAGAGATTAAAGCATTTCCATTTGCTGTCTCTGGCCTTGTTTTAGCTTACTCTACATCAGTTACCTTTTCCTTAGAGTGGACATGCAACATGGTGGGATGTTTCAGCATACTTTACACAAAAGATGCTTTCGGCAATCTTTGCTCCTGTGGCCGATGCACAAACAGTTAAAACACACCCCATTTTCTTTCAAGAAAGACATCTTTTCACTATGTGTCTTCCTTTCCAATAGACAACACAGATCCAAGGTATATCTTGCCTTTCAGTAAATTCAACAATGTCATGAAAGGTCACTCTGTGATGAAATCACAGGCAACCATCTATCCCTGAGTTTATAAGGCAATTTTTTAATGACTGTTTGCATATCAGCAGTGACGTTGTAAAGGGTCCCCACCAAAAACCTGAATGTCCCATTTTGTACGAAAAAAGGTGCAGGATTACCTGAGTATGACTGAAACTGATAACATGCTTGTGTGCTCTGTATTTTACCTTGTTGCATCTTTGATTCCAGACCCTTTGACAATGTGGCTTGTGGCTGCAACTCTGCATTTCTCTCCTTAGGTCTTGCATCCAACAAATGTGAACGTGGCTAGTCACCTGTTGAAATATACTGAGATGGCTGTTCAACTGCCACAGGCATAAATGTCTCAGTGTCTGCATTCAGTATAGGAGCTTTCCGCTGTTCTCTGTCCAAATATGAATTCATTCCAGCTCTAGAACCTTCAGAGGCCCTTTACTTAAGCTATTGATGCAGCTATGTCCATCTCCAAATCAAGCTGCTCTCTTTTTTCTGAGCTTCTCCACTTGCTCTTCCAAAGCATGTTTGTCTTTTATCAGCCTTTGGCGAGCAATAAGTGCTGATGAGGTAGATGAAACAATGGACCTGCTGAGCTTCTTTAAGATTCTGCTTGCAACATTAGAGACACTATCACTCGGTTTAACATCATCTACCGTGGCAGCATTTCCCACACTATTCTCAGAATGTTTAGAGACACATGACTCATCTTCATTAGTTTGTGCATCAAGTGGTTCAACACAAGGTGGGTGTGACTGAGGTAGGGTGAGAGCATCATCTGTGCTCATCTGTGCTGCACTTTGATTAGTTTGCCTGCTTGCATCAGAAAGCCATTTCTTTACATCCTCCATAAAACCACTGTTATGTGCATGTATACTTGAAAACCAAGCATTTTGTTTTTCTTCTTCTTTAGGAAGAAACTGAATCACGGATTCATGAAGTTGACCTGCATCCTCAAGCAATACAGATAACTGTTCAAGATGAGACTGGACACTTGGAGCATTACCTTCAGTTTGCACAAACCCTTTGATTGCCCTTATAGCAGCTTTAATTTTGTTAACTTTAGCTTGTCAATCTGTTTGAAGTTTTTCAATTTGATTTTCCAATGCTTTCACAGAGAGTTTTGATTGGCGTTTCTTTTTGCCTCTTGCATTGACATCAGGACACCATTTTGATCCACTTGAATCCATATTAACTTGTAAATGATCACAGCCAAATATCATAGTCAATTTACACAGCGCTTTAATAACGTCACTTTACAAGAATATGGCATACACAACTATCATAAAAATAACCAACCAACAGGCAATTAGGTCAAATTTATTCCCCCTTAACTGCCTACGGAAAACTAAACTATCCAACTCACCCTAGTCTTCTGTGCATACTACTTGTGTACTTGCTTAAAACAAACCAAAACAAAAAAAACATATAACCACCTTTCGTGGCTTTACTGCTAAAGCCTACCAGGAGAATAGTTTAATTCACAAAAAATGACCTATTGTGTGTGTGTAGCCATACCATAGTTTCAGCAGCTGTAATGAATGAGCTGTAATAATGGGCTGGGAATGAATACATACACTGGCGATGAATGAACTGTTGTGCTCCAATTTCCTTGTTTGAAGTGTTCCAAAACAAAACAAATACACGACAAAACACAAAATCCAATCCTTGGAGCAGTCAACAGAAAAATTTCACCCCCGGTGCTCAACCCACGCCATTTTGAAATGCCAGCCAAAGGGAACAGGTGAGTCCAGTTGCTAATAACCGCTGAGTACGCACCCACAGTGACACACCCCCTGCCCAAGTGTCAATGCAGTGTGCACACACCAACCAAGCCCATGAAAACTAACATACATGGCTCCTACACTTAGGCTGTAGTTTATTTTGAGAAAAATTATATGAACAGAAATTTAAAAACCAGTCGGAACGAGTTGATAATTGCTAAGAGTGAACGCTGTACTACAGAGCTCTGTCGAGCATATGCATATGGAAAAAATTTTAAGTAAATGGTTGATTATTGTTGTTCATTCTGATGGACAGATAAAGTTAACTTAAACTGAGTTTAAGTTTGTATCTCCATTATCACCTCTTCCTCGCTGTTCATGGGATCTTCATCATCTTTGTTCTATACCTTCACTATTCTTCATGTTTCTGCTTCCTGCACCATCATAATGTCTGATATCCTGGATGGACAGCTTTTCTTGCCTGGGTGGTGGTAGGAACTCAAGTACAGGCACAAAATAGAGTGGAACATCCAGAGATTGATTTAATACCATAGTAGTTATTTTTGTTAGGGACACTGATCTGTTCAGCGAGAGGTATTTCGCTGCTCCATTTGTATGCTCTCCTGTAGAACCTAGATGTAGATGCGTCAGCTGGGGGGAAATACACACCAGGTGGGTTACAACTGCAAGGTGCCCAGGCCCTGTTGCTGCAAAACAAGCCGAAATCATCAGCCCTCCACCACCATATTGACATGTTGGTATGAAATGTTTGTGCTGATATACTGTGTTTGGTTTTGCATTATGGCCAAACATCTTCACTCGTCTGTCCAAAGGACAATATTTCAGACGTCTAAGCTAACCTAAGCAGTGCTGCCATATGCTTTTTAGAGAGAAGAGGCTTTCTCTTGTCAATCCTTCCAAACAAGCCATACTTATTCACTCTTTTTCTAATTGTACTGTCATGAACTTTAACATTTAACACACTAACTGAGGCCTGTAGAATCTGAACTGTAGCTCTTTGTTTTTTTGCAATTTCTTTTTTATTGCACCGTCTGACCTGGAGGCGAATTTGCTGAGATGTCTACTCCTGGGCAACTGTCTAATGTTTTCCACTTGTGAATAATGTTTCTCACTGTAGAATGATGGACATCAAATTGTTTGGAAATGGCCTCATTACCCTTCCCAGATTGATGGGCAGCAACCATTACTTCTATAAGATCATTGCTGATGTCCTCCTTGGAATTGTGTTAACACACACCTGAATGCTCCAGACCAGCAAACTGCCAAAACTTCTGCTATTATAGAGGTGCTCACACTTGCTGATGATCAATTAATCAAGGGCAGCACCTGGTTGCTACCTACCCTCTTAATTCCTATGGAAGGAGTAAAGGTGTACTTAATTTTTCACACACTGCCTCTGCTTTTTGGCCTAGTTTTTGTTAAATAAATAATGACACAGTGTAATATCTCATTTGTTCTTGCTCATTTTAAGACCTGCTGAGGATCAAATAATTTTTATTATGTCCTGATCCATAAAACCATAGAATTCAAAGAGGGTGTACTACTAGTGATAATTCACTGTGCGTTCATCACTACGAGAAGTACTTTTCACATTACACTTAGTAATTTGATTAATTGTTCATATAAAAATATTGAGTAGTATCAAAGACACACTCAATGACTTTGTTCCTAATACTGTAACTCCTACATTAAATTGTATGCAAGAATTACCTGTGATGTTACAAGTCATTCCTGTTCATTTTATGACATTCTTTTATAGTAGTGGCAGTGTCACAGGGAATGGAAGACTTCCTTGAGGAGACAGAGACATCATTTCCAGATGAAGGTGAGCAGTTATGTGTTTCACTTTGAAGCAAGTCAGAGTGAAAAACAAAGAAACATTTGTGAAAAATCAGTCATCACACCACTATCAAGTTCAGTCAAGTATGTAATGTTCCCCAGATAGTTTATAGTATTTACACATCGAAAAAGTTCTGGGACCATATTCACAAAGCATTTTATCTCACCACAAAGAGTACTCCTAAGTCGCACTAAAAGGTCATAAAAAGAGTTAAAGAGTTTCTCCTAAATCCTGTTAACAAAGTTGCCAAATTACAGGTGTACTGAGGAGAACTGGAGCTGTTTTAAAGGCAAAGTGAGGGGAGGAGGGAGGTCATAGGAACAGGTCATAGGACAGCTGTACTCAGGGAGTTTGTTTCAGCCTCAGTTCTTCTAAGGATTCAGGCTGTCTCAGTGTCTTCTGTCTCTTCAAGTAATCTCAGACTGACTCCATGATGTTGAGATCAGGACTTTGTCGACATTTTACCATTTTGAAAAGGAATGAAGAATTTCAAAACTTTCACCTTTTTATACCCAAATTTGAGCCGGCTTGCTGGACAAGAAGAAGAAGAAGTCAGAAATTAATCAAGCATAACATTCAACCACTAAAACAAAATTTTCTGTTCAGGAATGCAAGTGAATAACTATTTACTATTTTCCCTATTTTTTGTAAAACAATACATTTGTAAATTAATGGATAACAGTAATAATCATATTTTGGCATTAAAAATATCATTTCGGTTAAAGAGCTTCTACATATTGGTGTATTAACCATTACAGAAACATAAAAAAAATGATTTTGGTAATTATCAATGCTGTTAATTTAGGGCAGCTGTGGCATAAACATTACATTGGGTGGTGGTCTAATAAAAATCTAATGAAAATATTTTAGAAATCTTTCAAAAAGTTGTTTAAAACTAGAAATGTTATTGTTATTTATTTGGCAAATAACAAACTGAAACAACTAAATAGTCCTTTTTCACACATAATAACCAAACAACGTAATATTTTGTATGGCCTCCTTTAACCTTGATAACATCTTGCATTCTTGCTGGCATTGTTTTTATGTACTTTTTGTCTCTTTTGTTATTGAGTTCCAAATAGTTTCTAGCTGTTGCCACAGACTTGCTTTAGATGAAACATTTTTCTGCAATCAATCTTTGAATCTACTAAATCCCAAATTTGTTCAATAGGATTAAAATCCGTACTTTGACTTGGCCAGTCCAACAGTTCCAGTACTCCAGATTCCTTTTCCTTGGTCAAATAGTCTCTGCACAGCTTTGAAGTATGCTTGGGGTCATTGTCTTGTTGGTATATGAACCCACGACCAATCAGATTCAGTCCAGAAGGGATTCCATGATGCACTAAGATGTTGTGGTAGACACTCTTGTTCATGATACTGTCGATTTTCACTAATCTGCTCACGCTGTTTCTACAATACCATAATGTTCCCCATACCATAATGGAATCTCCACTGTGTTTCACTGTGGGTGCAATGCATCTGGCATCAAAACATTCTCCAGCTTTTCTGCAGACAGAGTACCTTCTTCCAGTCATCAGCAATCCAGTGTTTGTGCTGCCTGGCAAATCTGAGGCATTTCTGCATAATGCGCCGCTATTCTACCCTTTAAGTCTTGTTCCGTCAGTCGTCTGCTTATGGTCATTCTGGAGACTTTCTCAGACTCTGATCTAGAAGCATTAATCTCTGCCTGAAGATCAGCAGTGGTCTTCCATCTGTCTCTAGTACTTAAAATCTTGAGGTGTCTGACATCTGCTTCAGTTAACTTTCATTTCCTGCCTCTTCCTTGGCGCATTTTGGAAGTACCAGTCCCAGCAGTTGACTCCAAAGCATACTTGACCACACTGTGAGAACACTTTGTCTTTCTCTATTTGTCTCAGAGACCATCCAGCATCATGAAGTGCTTTAATTTTCAGTGAGCTCCTGACATTTTACCATTTTGAACAGGAATGAGAAATTTCAAACTGAATTCACCGTTATAAACCCAAATTTGAGCCAGCTCGCTGGGCTTCTCTGAGAAGTCAGAGATTAATCAAGCATAACATTCAACCACTAAAACTAATTTTTCTGCTTTCTGCTTTCTCTGCTTCTGATTTTATAGATTTAACAAGCCTGGAAGGGTGCTACTTTTAACATCACCCAGACTCAGGTGTTACATTTGGTGCTAAATAGCTTTGCAAATACAGGACCCTGATCTCTTTTGTAAGGTGTAACAGTTTTACCGTGATGACAAGGTTCTTTATTAAGTGTTTCTGAGGTGTCCTCTTGTATTCACATTGCATTGTGCATTAAAGCCACTATGGTCAAAATTTTGCACTCATAATTAACAAACAAAACACCCACAGATGATATTCCAACATGATTTTCAGTTTCTGATTATCATGAGTGAATGTAATATTGGTCCTTACATTCATGTCTAAATTTTAAAATAAGTATTATTACCCAACATTGTGGCAGGAGTATAGAGATAAAGATAATCTATAATCTTTATTGTCATTTTGCTTAATATGTTGTAGCTTTATTGTATATTCTCCACCCTTCTACCCTCCCACCAGGCACAATAGAGACATCATCTGAGTCTTTCCAATGGGACACACTTCCAGGGATTAGGATTGGAGTCATCGCTGGAATCTTGCTGGTTACAGTGGTAGTCCTGTGTATTCTGTGGGCCATGAGGAAAATTTAAAAGATGATAATAGATGGATTCACACCATTCAGCTGACCTACACTCAACAAGCACTTTATTAGGGACACCTATACATATGCTTATGTCCAGGACACATTACTTTCCTTGAGCGTACATGATGACTACCACTGCTGCAGCACTGCTACTGCCAGCTCTATCTTCCTATATTGAGTTTGCCTTAGATAACAGCCACCAATAATAGAATTATTGATTTCATTTTAATATAAATTCAATTCACCCATGTTCAAAGTAAGAGCGACATAGAGCAAAAGAGAGAGAGACACACACACAGAAAGAGAGCGCGCGAGAGAGACAGAACACACTGGAAAACCACTGCCCCTCACCTTCAGTGACAGTGAGAGGTCTTAGTTTTGTGTAATGGTGCTTGCCAATATGCCAAAATGACATAGTGGATCTTTTCCCTGTCTATTTTGTATGGCAACTGCACACATGAAAAATAAGTGATACAGTAAATTCATAGATAATGTGCCACAGCTGTAAGGCTGGAGCTGTGCATGAGAAGTGCATCTCATGCGGGCAGAAATCTGAGTTACTGTTGCTGGTCATGTTCATCCCTTTTTGGGCACAGTTTACCATCTTCTAATGGTTACTTCCAGCAAGATAATGCTCCATGTCACAAAACAAAAGTCTTCTCAAAGTGTCAGGAATATGACACTGAGTTCAGTGTACTTCAGTGGCCTCCCCAGTGACCACATCTGAATCCAATAGAACACCATTCAAATGTAGTAGAACAGGAGATTGGCAGCATGAATATGTGGCTAATAAATCTGCAGAAATTATATCAACAACAATCATGTCAACATGGAGCAGAAACATGTTCAGAAAGGAATATTTCCTAGTGTGGTGTTTCTAATAAAGTGCTCATCAGTGTATATATTTATATGGATTTGATTCAGCTTCTGAGCTGGGTGTGCAAGAGCTTCCTTGTTTGAAGAAAGGACCTACTGTAGTTTGGCTCACCACAGATGATCTGAGATTAACCAGACTATGAACTATGTATGTGGACAACATGACAGCTATTAACAAGTCTATATTTGAGAGGTTGGTTTTCAGATTTTTCCAGTGACTTAAAATTTCTAAATGACCTACAGTATGAACATACAGGCATGCAGTCTCTTGAGTGTTTTTTTTAGTGTGAAAATATTATTTATGTTGTTGGCAGGAGAAACAAGTCCAGATAAACAGCATACTGATGTCCTGTATCATGGTTGTATGGTTAACCTAAAATGACTGCTAAATAATTTTTGACAGAACGCTGTATATGGGTGGGCAGTATTCAGGAATTTAAATGGTCTGGTATCCCTTTTGTTTGTAGATTAAATTCAGCATAACGTGCATTTCTACAGCAGTACTGTCATCTGTCATTTATACCTGCCACTTGTTAAGACATCATTAATGAAAGTCAGAACTACCTTACCAACAAAACTTTTCCAAGGACAGAAGGCAGTCCACATGAACCTCTGAAAGTGTTTTAATGTGAAACGAATAGAGAAATATAGCATTAACAACAAACAGCAGCCAATCAGAAAACAGTGTCTGTAGGTTCCATGGGAAGGAGAAGACAGTAGAAGTAGCTGATCTCTCCCTGGTTGGGAGTGAGAGACAGGTGTATACAGTTTAGGATAAAATTCAATATAGAAATGACTCTGTGCCAAACTGTGCTGTCTAAGGTAGTCATATAAGAGATATTTACCTCATTACCAAGTCAGTTCTTGGGCCGAGATCTTGTTGAGGAGCCAGGAAGACAGGAAGAAACTGTTCTTGTGGCATGAGGTCTTGGTTTTGATGGACTGCAACCTCCTGCCAGAAGGGAGTGTCTTGAAAAGATTGTGACCAGGCTGGGAGGGATCGGCCATGATCTTTCCTGCCTGCCTCAGGGTCCTGGAAGTGTACAGTTCTTGGAGAGAAGGCAGGTGGGACAGCACAAGGTGCTCAAATGACTTCATTACCACAGAGGTCAGGGCAACAGGTCTGTAGTCATTACGTCCTGTGATCCTTGGTTTTTTAGGGACAGGGATAATGGTGGAGGCCTTGATGCAGGCTGGTACAGCACAAGGTGTGCAGCTTTGGAGAGGCCCTGACCCCTGCTGTGCTGGGGGAGTGTGAGAGGCTGGTGTGGTGGGGCTGCTATGTGGTGTCACAGGGGATGGTGTCAGGACTGTCGCACTGTCTTTCAAAGCAGCAGTAGAACTCATTCAGGCTGTTGGCCAGGCGTGAGTCGTTTGTAGAGTGGGGGACTTTAGGCTTGCAGTTAGTGATCTGCCTGAGCCCTCTCCAGACAGAAGCAGAGTCACCTGCTGAGAACTGGTGTTGTAGTTTCTCAGAGTACAGGCGTTTGGCTTCTTTCACTGCCTTGCTGAACCTGTACTTTGACTCCTTCAACCTGTCTCTGTCCCCACTCCTAAACGCTTCCTCCTTCTCCAGCCTTAGCTGTCCAAGTTTGGCTGTGAACCAGGGTTTGTCATTGTTGTAACTCACCCTGGTGCGTGTTGGTATACAGCAGTCCTCACAGAAGCTGATGTATGATGTCACAGCCTCTGTATAGTCATCCAGACAGTTGGTGGCAGTCTTGAATACATCCCAGTCTGTGCAGTCCAAGCATGCCTGGAGATATTCCACAGCCCTGCTGGTCCACTTCTTTGATGTCCTCACAACAGGTTTAGAGAGCTTTAATTTCTGCATGTATGCAGGAATCAGGTGGACCATGACGTGGTCAGAGTGGCCCAGTGTAGCGCAGAGGACGGCGTGATAAGCGTTGTTTACTGTGGTGTAACAGTGATTCAGAATATTTTCCTCTCTGGTCGGGCATTTAATAAACTGTCTATATTTGGGGAATTCATTGGTGAGGTTGCCTGAAGTTTCATATATGGTTCTTATTCTCTAGGAGTCTCTGAACACAAATGTTTCCCACGTATGTTTTTCTATTTTGGGGGGTTCATGTTTAGGTTAAATAGTTGTGAACGTAAATCTGTAAGTGTTAGGGAAAGGGGCCTCCTTCCCTTCCTTCCCCTCTGTTTCTGGGAAAGTTTGGGACATGAGTGGGATCCCAAGGTCTCGCTATAAATCATAAAGACAGCTAACATATATATATACTGATGTTTAGAGCTGTTAGGAGAGAGATCCATATTGGCTCGGATCTTCTCACAGGCTACTGCAGTGCTTGTCTTGATGCTGGACTTCTTTGTAATAAACTTCTATATACAAGCAAGACAGTGTCAGCGGAGATCTTCTCTTCATCATCTTCACAACATCACCATCAAATATACCACACCTTCAATTCACCATGGACAATAACTAAGGAGTCCGGGTTTGTCCGCGCCACACCTCTGCTCGCCAAGTATGCGCTGCGTCTCCTGCACGTTTGCCTGGGATGTAAACACCAACCAGTATGAATGAAGCAAACTCACGGTGGGAGGAGAAGGGTTTACAGTTTATGAAAAAAGACTCCAGACTAGTGGAACAGTGTTGTTGAATCACTGTCACATCAGTACACCAGCCACTAAAAACAAATTCCTCCACCTTTTGTCTTGCCTGGAAGTTCTGCGTCGCGATCCACTCTGAAGAGTTGAAAGCCTGCTAGCTGCAGCGCAGTGTGCCAAGTTTCAGTGAAGCACAAAACGGAAGATGAAGAAAAGTCTCTGTTTTTCCCCACCAGCAGCTGGAGTTCATCCACATTGGAGAGAAATATTCCAGGTAACGGTGTGCGATGTTCGTGTTGGTGGAGACGCACAAGCGTACCGGCGCGTTTCCCTCTCCTCCGGCGTGTGTGCAAAGGTGAGGGCACCTTTGACCAGAATGTTTTGCTCTCTTTGACCTTAATTTATACAAAACTTTAGAAAATCAGATGTATTATTATAATGTGATGAAATCAATGCCTTGTCTAAACTGTGAGGTGGGAAATAGACATGCTTAAATGAACTTCTGCATGTAGCAAGGACATGATATAGTACATGTATATTAATAGAATGTGTTACAGTATCCAGCTACACAGCTTGGCATATCTGAGAGAGTGATAGCTGAGATAGAGAGACACCACAGTGCTGGCTATTAGTCAGTCACTTCTCATTTTTTATATCATCACAGCCCAAAAAATATACTCAAGTATCTATATATTGATGATAGTTTTCCTGTCTCCTTCCACTGTCCTGTCTAATAAAGGCGAAAAGCCCAAAAACAACAATTTAAAAAAAAAAAAAAAGAAAAGAAATGAAGGCATAACAATTTATAAGTCAGTGTGTGTATTCAGTATTAACATTTTAAATTCTACATTTGTAGAATTGTGTGGTCTACACTGGGGAGGTAAAATGTGCACAAGGAATGGTATTGTATTTGTTTTTGTAGTTGCTGTTGTGTGTTCTTTTCATTCAGTTATATGTGGCTGTGTCATGAACATGTGCTGTTTTCAGTCCTGCTCATCCACACAGGTGTTTTCAGTAATTCTAGCAATCTTATTAGACCACTGTTTATGTTGAATTTGGGCATAGTAATTCTAGGAGTGACATGATGTCAGAAAACTCCATAAACAAATAAGAATGAAAAATCACAAAAAACACAAAAAAATCACTCAAGACTGATGACAATGAAGTGACACCTTCACATGTGAATGTGACAAATAGGGGGGAAACGTCTTTTGAAAGTGTGTTTTTCTAAAATTTATTAGAAATAATTTTGTAAATTCACTTTTGGTGTTAATGTCTTAATATTTATTTTTAGATTTAGATTTGATATTAACCAGAGGTAGCTAGTAGTATGTATAATAAGCTTACAATAAACAAATGCTGTCTCCAGTGAAAATAAAGGAGAAACTGAAATTTCAGCCACTCTACCATGAATGATTTTCAATTTCTAATGTTTATCAACAATCAGGATGTATGGAAAGTCAGCGGCCAACAGGAAACATTTTCTCTTCTGTGGGCACTCTAAGTAAAGCCAGTGTGTGAAAAACCTAGTTTCCCTGCATTTAGATGCTTATTAAGCACAGAATGAACAAATGTGGTCTCCTGAGGAAGGAGAAGAGAAATTGAAGTCTCAGCCACTCTAACATGAATTTTTGTCAATTCCTAATATTTATCAATAATTAGGATGTATGGAATGTCAGCGGCCGAGAGGACACATTTTGCTCTCTGTAGAGGCTGCAATTGAGGCCAGTGTGTGAAAATCCCTGTTTCCTTGTTTGTGGAAGCTTAATAAGCTCAGAATGAACAAATGCTGTCCCCTGTAACAGGAGAGGAGAAACTGAAATTTCAGCCACTCTACCATTAATGTCTGTGAAATTCTCATGATCATGAACATGAAAATTCAGGGTGTATGATAAGAGTCAGCGGCTGAGGGGAAATCTTTTGCCTTCTGTAGAGGCTACAATTGAGGCCAGTGTGTGAAAATCCCCATTTCGCTGCTTGTGGACGCTTAATAAGCTCATGTTGCACTCTCAAGCAGACAAGACTCTGTCTCCAGTTCGGCAACTTTATTCTTCCCAGTTCCACTTGTTAATTTACACGAAGCATACACAGGCTGATGGGAGTGTGTAAGTAAAGAAATTGCTCGACATGACTCATTCACTGATCTGTGCTGACTCACTCACTGATCTACACTGACTGATGACATCACTTACTGAACTCTGACCTCCCGGTAACAACATAAATCAGAATAATATTTGAAATGCAAGCAAAATACAACTGAAATAGAAAATATTTACTTTTTATCTGTTCAAATCTGTTTTGGCTCACTGCCATCTTAATTATAAAAATGCTAATTATAAAGGATAATTATATCTAGGTTGCAACACCCTCCCCCACTAAAAAAGTGTTGCCAAACATTTTCTTAATCTCTTAACAATTGAACACTTGGTGAAAAGGTACATAAACAGGTAAGTATCACACACACATCACATTATTTTTTTCAGGATGGTGAGGCTGTACTATCTTAATAGTCCATTCTTTTTTTCATTTTCTTTCCAAAAGTCTCTTATGGCCACAATACAGGATCAAATGTCCATAGTCCATAAGTACTGAAGGGTGCATAGTTCATAGAAGCATTGGTACCCCCCACCAAATCTTCACAAATGGGACAAGGACATTACCATCTACAGCCAGAACTGTGTGTTTACACATTTCATAGCCATGTATTCAGTAAGTCTATTCTGTAAGTGTACACACTATTAATTCTTCCTTTACAGTATGTACCACACTACTGTCTTAACTCTAAAATAAAATACTAGCATAGTACCCCCATTTTTCTGTACGTACTATTCAAATAAATGTTCAGATAACCTGTTTTTATATTCTGTAATGTATGTAAATTAATACATCCCCATGAACTTTAACTCTTCAGATCAGAAATAAACTAACTTATTAAATTGTCTCGTGGTTGTGTGTGTAAATCTCATGACAAAGAGGATACATGACTAATGATCTGGTCAGCAGGTCATGGCTGGTTCCAGAGGGCTCCCTCACACTGACAGGGCAGATTTTCAAGCTGCTGGAAGGTTGGCTGGCCTAGCTGATCATAGGTGTAGACACGCTTGGGCTGTCGGGCTCTCTTAGGCCTTTCTCTCCATGTTTCAGCATCACTCTGCTCATCCTCAGATTCCAGAGCTGGAGCTTCACTCTCTTCCTCCACGCTATGCCTCTCCTCCACATGTTCCTCTTCAGAGTGTTTCTCAGGTATGAATGCCACCTCAGGTCTGTCTCTGGGTATTTCACTCCTTGGGCAGAACTCTTTTGCCCGTGCATTGAGGGGCGGATTTGCATGTCTCACTGCTCACTGTTCACTAGAACTGTCTGTATCAGTTGGGTAAGTGTTGTGCTTGGCTGTATGTTGTCTTCTTATTCTCTGCTTTATTTTGTTTCCACTGTTTTTCTCTTTCAGGTTGGATTCACACACCTCTGGCTCTTCAATCAGATAAGGGCAGGGCAGAAGTAGGTTTTGGTGTAACACACGTCGTCTCCCTGTTCTTTGCAATGGCTCAACCATGTACACTGGGCTATCAGGGCCTTTCCTTCCCATGACAACATAAATCGTGTCTTCCCAGTAGCTGCACAGTTTTCCAGTTCCACCTCTGGGTGTGAGGTTTCTCGCCAGGACGTGATCACCTGATACAAAGGTGGAACTCCATGCAGGCTGATTGTAGTTTTTCTGTCCTTTTCTTGCACTTTTCCTCATATTCTGCATTGCAATGGCAGAGGCCTCTTGTATGACTTCTCTCCACTTCTCTGCATAACCAGTCTGTGACTGGTTTCTCTCTTCTCCTTTCCTGGGGAACATCAGATCCACTGTAAGTGTCGGTTCACGAAGAATGGAGAATATCCTGTCACTTCATGCACAGTTGAGTTACAGGTGTGACAAGTGGAAGGTGGAAAAAAAAGGGATGTGTTGCCCGATGATGGTAGCCTCAACATCGAAGTCTACCGGAAACCCACACACACAGACCAATACCTAGGCATAGACCACTTTGTTTAGGTGCTCTTTCCACCTTGAGACTGGAAGTGTGGGTGTGACGGATGCCACAGTAGTCTTCGAGCTTGTGGAAGAGTATGTTTTCAAACTCTTTTCCCTGGTCATGGTGAATCTTGGATGGGAAACCAAAATGCATGATAAACTCATCAAACAGCTTTCTGGCTGCAGTCTTTCCAGACTTATCTCGTGTTGCATATGCCTGTGCATATTTAATAAAATGATTAACAACTACAAGTATGTATTCCTCGCCTCCCTTACACTTGTCCAGATGTAGGTAGTTAATGCAGATCATCTCAAAGTCTCTATACTCTGTATAGCTGTTCTGGTTACTCTGTTAGATTTCTTTCTTTTTATGCAGCGACACACTTTGGTGACATAGTGTTGCATCTCCTGTAGGGATGCACCGAAGCTGATACCAGCATCGGGTATCTGTCCGATACCCTGTTCCTGTACTCGTACTCGTATTCCCAAAAGTGTCCTGATACCACAGCACCCGATACCAATTTACGGCAGCGTGACGTTCAGTTGGGTGGTCAGGTTCTAATTGACAGCAAGGAGGAGCAATGTCTGCGGTGTGGAGGTATTTCAAAGTGGATGATGACGACAAAAGTAAAGCGGACTGCAAATTATGCTCTGCAAAGTTGTCAAGAGGAGGGACGAAAGCGAGTACTTTCAACACAAGCAATCTGATTAAACATCTAAAAAACCAACACGACGCCGAGTTCAAAGAGGGTTAGGGTTAGGGTCAGTCACAGCAATTTCTTACAGCCAGAGAATGAAACAATATCTGATGAAAATAAAACACGTTTTCAAGTAAATGTACGAAGTGTAATGGCATTAATAAGTACTCATATTGGTACTCAGTATCGGCAAGTAGTCAAATGTAAGTACTTGTACTTGTAATTGGATTGAAAAAATGTGGTATCGGTGCATCCCTAATCTCCTGTCTCATCTTAGGCCAGAAGAAGCATTCTCTTGCCAGAGCCACTATCCTATCTGCACCTAAGTGTCCCATTTCCTGGTGTAGATGTTTGTATACAACTGGTTTCAGAGACGCAGGGACAACCAGCTGCTTTCTCGTTGCAGTCTCTCTTCTGAGGATGCCATCACCATCTATCTGCAGACGAGGCCACTCTCTGAGGAGCTGTCTCATGCCTTCATTCTCTGTCAGCTTGTCTTTATGTTTCAGGTGGACATGTGTCTTTTTCAAGGCCACAACTCTGTTTATAACTGGGTCTGAATTTGGAGCTGTTCTTATGTCCTCTGCTGCAAGAGGTTGAATTGGCTATGGGATGTGGCACCCTTCTGGCAGCGTGTCTTCATTACAGGTCACAACAGAGATCCAATTAATTTCTCCTGTTTTGTCTATATCCAGGGCTCTCTCTGTTCATTCTTGGATGATCTCCTCGATGTGCCTTCATCTGCGTGACAGGAAGTCTGCATCTCGATTTGCCGTCCCAGGTCTGTATTTCAATGTGAACCTCTTGACGCTGATACAAAACTGCACCTAGGCCATCTTCAGAGGCATCCACATGAAGGGTTTCTCTAAGTCTGGGTATGCCATGATGGGTGGGTTTGTCAGCTGATCTACAATTCTGCCAGTATCTCTTTGTGGAGTGGTGTCCACTGAACTGGATGGGAAGGTGGAAACTGGGGAGATTTGCGGCTAACCCCTCTTTTCTTTTGACTTTGTTTCACCTTGAGCTTTGCTAACAGCTCATAAAGGGGCTTGGCTGTCCTAGAGAAATCTGGAATGCAGGATCAGTAATAACTAAGGAATCCCATTAGCTTTCTCACCTCTCACACAGTGAGAGTCTTGTGCTTCAGTGCCTGAACTGCTTCTGCTTCTTTAGGATTCATCTTGTATCCCTCTGCAGAGATTACTCGACTCACATAACAGGCCTCACTTTAAAAAGAGTCACATTTTTTTGGTCTCAGCTTTATGCCACACTCTTGCTGTCGTCTGAGCACCTATCTCACATTTTGGATGTGTTGATTGAAGCTGGAGCTAAAAGCCAATACATCATCTAAATATGGGACACATACCTCGTCTCTGAGGTCTCTCAGGCATCCCTCCATGTAGTATTGGAAGCAGGCAGGGGCGTTGGTGAGCCCGAATGGGATCCTCACCCATTCATAAAGTCCCCATGGTGTTGATGCATGAATGCGGTGCAGGGTCTGCTTTTCTCACTCATAAAGCCCTGATGGTATGCCTTTTCCTGGTCCAGCATGGTGAACCAGGATTTGCCGCCCAGATTTTCCAGGACCTCTTGTATCCTCGGGATGGGATGGCAGTCAGGCAGTGTTTTCCCATTCAGCGGCATGTAGTCTATACACAGCCGCAGACTCCCATCTTTCTTCCTGACGCAAACTACAGGTGAGGAGTATGAAGAGCAGGATTCCTGGATCCAGCATCGGTGGAGTAAGTCCTGTATGTGTTTTTTAACTTCCTGATAGAGATGTCTAGGGATTGCATTATATGTTCTTTGGACAGGCACATTGTCTTTTAGTTGTATCTCCATCTCCAAATTTTTAATGCATCCTGTATCCCAGTCATCCTTTGCAAAAACATTACATTCTTCTCTGAACATTTGCTGTACATGCTGTTGTTGGTCTTCTGACAGATCCTCCTGACTCTCCTCTCAACTGCTGTACAGGCGGAGCAGTGCTGCTGTCTGAAGTCTGCGGTGTCTGTTTCTCAGCTGGCTTTGTCTGCAATGGGTAGATGGCATCAACACTGTCCAACAGGCCAAGTGTGGTGCAACTGCCAAGCACAATATCATTATCAGTCATATTTTCAACATTGATTTCAATTTTTCCATTATCTTCTGGAGGGAGCTGTGCTCTAATGGCAAGGCCAGATGGCAATGGAGCCTCAAGGTTTGGCTCTAGCACTACATGTGTTGCACTCACCACACTCTTGTGTAGCGGCACTGTACCACACTGTACCACCATCATTTTGTTTCCCAGGATGGTCACTGGTCATCTGCCTACTCTGGCTAATGGGGCTGATTTTCAGGGTTTTGCTTTTTCAAAACAGATAAAACAGCTCTTGCAATTCTGTGGCCTACCTCCAGTGCTGAGCAGAGTGTCTTAACCATATGACCAGATGGACTACAGTCTTCACTTGTGTTATTGGTCAGGGCTAGTTCCTCAATTACATTAAAGCCAATGATGGTGCATTCAATGTTACTCTTGGCAACGAGGATGGGGACCAGGACAGGTTTATCACTCATTCCAGCTACTGCATCTTTGGACAAGGTCACTTCAATTTCCATCCATCCTTTATATGGAATTTCAGTTCCATTTGCAGCTGAGAGCAGCTCAGTCACCGGTCTAACCTCAACATCTGGCAGATGCTTTGTTTTCCAGTTTGCTCCCGCTATTGACACCTGTGAACCAGTGTCCCACAGTATCATAACGTCAACTCCTCTGAGAGAGGTTTGAACCAGACATCTCTTCCCAACCAGCTTTGTTGTTTGCCAGTGAGTGGTGCTGCTAGAGTAAAAAGATCTGCTTTCTCTGTGTTCTCAGCGGGACAATGCAGGGCTTCAGTTTTGCTTGTGCTGGCTGTGATGTTTTTCATTCAGCAACCTGATACCCAGTGCTCTGTGCTGTTGCACTTGTAACAGTGATCACACTTTCCATCAGGATTTGACTGTTGACATTTTCAGCATTGTCTGCTGTTTGCAGTCCTGGGTTGTACTCTGTATTTTCGATTTGACTCTTCACTCACTCTCCTTTGTTGAAACTGAGGCGTCTGCTGAAGGCTTGCAATGTGTGTAGTGATGTTCTGAATAGCTTCACATATGGCTTTATTACCTTGATCAACTTTTTCCATGAGTGTATCACGTTTGTTTGTCTCACCACTTTTGTTCTTGTTTGGTTTGGGTACATGTTCACATTTGGTTTCTTCATTCATTCCCACCAATTACTGCCACTTTGATCATTTTTGCTTTTGATGCGGTTGACAGCTTGCTCCTTCTTCCCATTTCCAGACTGTAGCAGTCATTCTCTCCAGAAGGACTTCATCTGTAACTTCGGGGTTCTGTAAATATGGCTTTATGTCTGTTTGAATGGTGTCATCCTGAAGACCAGTCGTTACTGTTTGAAGGAACTGATTTTGAATTAGTTCTGAACTGTACTTCAAACCAGACTCTTTCTGGAGCAAGGACAATTTGTTGTCTCAGGTCCATGGCTCACATCAGAAACTGTATGGGTGTTTCTTTAGGCTCCTGAACTGCACGTGTGAGGGAGTGATACAGCGGTGTAGCATCTTTTCCAGTGTAATGGGTCCGTAGAATTTGCCTGAGGGCTTCCAGTGTCAAATCTGTCCTACTTTCCAAGTAGCTCTTTGGTTTTGTTCCTGGAGCTATTGCTTGAATAACAGCTTCAACAACTTCTCCCTCATCATATCCTTTCTTTAGTGCCCTTTGAATTTGTCTCTCCAAGCTTGAGTACATTTGTCCTTTTGATTTGGTTCTCCGATTTGTCCAGTTATTTTTAACTCTCTCCTGTACAGGAGGATGGACAAAAGGGGCATTTTGACTGGCTACAGATGCTGCTGCATTCAGGGTTGAACCACTCTCTCTTTGTCCCTCTGTGTTATTGGGTACCATTTCATTTTTGTCCACAGGATGGTGCTCTTGGACTTCGTTTTGAGGCAGGGGTTCAGCTTATCCTCAAATTTCTCTTTTAATTCGTCAATTCGGTCATTCAGAACCAGCAAAAGAAACATCATCTCTTGAGATTACACCTTCTCCTATCTATATATAAACCTCCACTGTTGGTGGCTTTTGAACTCTGCAGGCTTGGTTAGCTAGCTAGAGCTTATAATGTCCGTGTTATTCGATCGTCACTTGAACTGGACCGAAACACCAAGTTTATGTTGCACTCTCAAGCAGACAAGACTCCGTCTCCAGTTCGGCAACTTTATTCTTCCCGATTCCATGTGTTAATTTACACAAAGCATACACAGGCTGACAGAAGTACGTAAGTAAAAAAAATGAATACAACAATATTTGAAATGCAAGCAAAATACAACTGAAATAGAAAATATTTACTTTTTCATCTGTTCAAATCTGTTTTGGCTCACTGCCATTTCATTTATAAAAATGCAAACTATAATGGATAATTATATCCTGGTCACAACACTCTGAACAAATACTATCTCCCGAGAAAGGAGAGGAAAAGTATGGAAACAGCCGAGGGGGAACTTTTTGCCTTTTGTAGGTGCTGTAATTGGGGGCAGTGTGTGAGAATCCTTGTTTCGCTGCTTGTGGACGCTTAATAAGCTCAGAATGAACAAATGCTGTCCCCCGAGAAAGGAGAGGAGAAATTGAAGTCTCAGCCACTCTAACACGATTTTTTTTCTCAAATTATAATGTTCATTAATGATCGGGATGTATAGAAACAGTCAGTGGCCGAGGGGGAACTTTTTGCCCTCTGTGGACACACTGGCCCCTGTGTGAAAATCCAAGTTTCTCTGATTGTGCGCGTTTATTGAGCTCAGAATTAACAAATGCTGTCTCCAGTGAAAGGAGAGGAGAAACTGAAGTCTCAGCCACTCATGAATGTTTGTGAAAATATATTGATCGTGAACATGAACAATCGGGATGTATGGAAACAGTCAGCGGCCGAAGGGAATCATTTTCCCCTATGTGGGCGCTTTCCATTCCAGTGAGTCAAAACCTGCGTCTCACTGCTTTTTGGCGCTGAGAAAGCCCCGAATGAACAACTGTTGTCTCCTGTGAAAGAAGAGGAGAAATTGGAAACTCAGTCACTGTAATAAAAATGTTTGTGAAAGTTCATGAACAATCGTAGGATTCATGGATACAGTCAGCGACCGAGGGGAAACAGTTTCCCCTCTGTGGGAACTTTAAGTGAGTCCAGTGAGTCAAAATCCTCCTTACGCTGCTTGGGGACGCTTTTTAAGCTCAGAATTAACAAATACTGGCAGGACAGGAGAAATTCAAATCTCAGCCACTATAACATGAACGTTTCAGGGTGTATGGAAAGTCCGTGGTCGAGGGGAAACCTGTTTGTAAGCTCAGAATGAACAAATGCTGTCTCATGTGAAAGGAGAGGAGAAATCGAAAACTCAGCCACTTTAATAAAAAATGTCAAATTCTAATGTTCATGACCAATCGGGATTCATGGAAACAGTCAGCGGCCGAGGGGCAACATTTCACACACAGTGAGGTCCGTGTGTGAAAATCCTCCACTGAACTGAGGCCAGTGAGTCAAAACCTGCCTCTCGCTGCTCTTTGGCACTGAGAAAGCCCCGAATGAACAACTGCTGTCTCATGTGAAAGGAGAGGAGACGATGAAATCTCAGCCACTTTAATATGAATGTTTGTCAATTCCTAATGTTTATCAACAAGTTCATGAACATTTGGGATGTATGGAAACAGTCAACGGCCGAGGGGAAAAATTTTCCCCTCTGTGGGCTCTTTGAATCCAGTGAGTCAAAATCCTCCTTACACAGCTTGTGGACGATTTATAAGCTCAGAATTACCAAATACTGGCCCCTGTGACAGGACAGGAGAAATTAAAATCTCAGCCACTATAACATGAATGTTTGTCAATTCCTAATCTTTATTAACAATCAGGGTGTACGGACAGTCCGTGGCTGAGGGGAAACTTTTGTGGACACATTAAGTCGCTGTGTGAAAATCCTTGTTTCTCTGCTTGTGCGCGCTTAATAAGCTCAGAATGACCAAATGCTGTCTCCAGTGAAATGAGAGGAGAAAATGAAAACTCAGCCACGTTAATAAAAATGTTTGTCAAATTCTAATGTTCATGACAAATCAGGATTCATGGAAACATCGAGAGGGGAAACATTTTCCCCTCTCGGGGCACACAGTGAGGCCCGTGTGTGAAAATCCTCCACTGAACTAAGGCCAGTGAGTCAAGACCTGCTATTTTTTTCCTAATTTAATGGGGACAACTGGGTAAACATAAAATTTACATGATGATATGTTTTCAATGTCCTGTGCGCATATTGTACAGGCTGTTTTAGCTGTATAAAACATAAGAAATATCAACACATTTTACACACATTTGTTTTGGGTTATATTGAGGTCACTATAACATGCAATGTTATAATCTTCAAAAAGCTTTAGAGCCCTAACCTAACACTGTAGTAGTGCCAGAGCCACTGATAGTTCACACCACATGAGGGGGGGGTGGGGGGCGGACTTCATCATTGCGAGAACTTTGGGGCGGGAGAATATGGTTCCCGCAAAGATATTAATAGTTCACACAACTAGGGAGCCCCTCCGGTGACATTGGATTAAAAAAAATAATACGTGGCCACACATTACTATCTTGTGGCCAGGAGATAATAACGCGTGGCCACGAGATAGTTAATGTGTGGGAACGAGATAGTTAATGCGTGGCCACGAGATAATTCACCTTCAGTAGCGGGATGGTTGTCTATATGGAGCCGTCAGTTTTAGTGTGGTGCTGTTTATTATTCATGAAAAAGGTAATTATAGTCTGCTTTTGTATTCAAGAGTAGCTATGTTGTTATTGTCATGGCGAGTATAATGTCAATATAATAATAATGCTATGACGGGCTGGAGGAGCTTATGTCTTTATATTGATATCTCATTTCCTAATATTTGAATAGTTATATGTTATGTAAACACAGCACGGAGGTCAGTTGCAGTTAGTAAGACAGCAACAAAATTTTGTATTATGTTTTTATGGTCAAGAAGTCATTCTATTAGCAGCATTAGTAGTTACCAGAGGGATCAAGTAGATCCATTCAGCCATTTCATACAATCTGAATGAAGTTTGTCTTCTTTCTTCTTTCACTCAAATACTCCCTTTCAGGTACGAGTTCCTCCTAACAATGGTTAATTGAGTGTGTTAGGTGAATGTATACGTGATCAGGAAACTATTTGTAATATGGTATGTTTGTGTATCCTGAAGTAATGAAGTTGTTTACATGACGACGATAAAGCTGATGCTAGCGTCATTAACGTGTAACGCTAACCATACCTCGTCAGTGGAATAGTAACGTTAGTATTTTGTAGTATTTTGGAAAACTGCTAGATAGTGTTGTGGTGTGTAGGTTATTGTACATTTATGTTAACTGAAATAATTGCACCAATTAATTAATGAGCTGTTATAAATGGTGAGTTGCGATATGTTATCAGTAGAAGTAAGCCAAGTTACAGTGTATTTTGTGAAATGTTGTAGGCTATTCTGCCCTAGAAGTCATGTTTACTTTCTTGCTCCAAAGTTGTTTACTTAAGGAGAGTGCTACAAAATAGACATGTTAAATTACCAGTTTAGCTGTACATTTTCAGTCTTAATATTTCAGTTTAGTCTTGATGTACAATATGTAGCCTAATGTTTCAGGTCGGTATTCAGTCGTAATTGTATAAATTATGACTGTACAGTATGTGGTTACCATGTCTATTCAATCAATACATACATGACCTGAAGGAAGTTTGTCTACTCTTCTTTCACTCAAATACTCCCTTTTCAGTGTTTACACAGACACAAATTTGAGAAGAAATCATAAAAAAACTGAAAAATGACATGGTGAGCTATTCTTCCCCCAGATGTTGAAACTGTACAATTAAGAATGTCCTGCAATGGTTAATTGTCATACCTTAGACTTATAAACATAGTCTACATAATTAAATATATAGTGTTTTTATTCAGCTTCACATGGTCACACCCACACTCCGTCTTAAGGTGAAGAGATCCTATTTTAACACAAAATAACCTAATTTATAGTATATACCTAGTTTATATGAATATAAATAGGATTTTCTGTATGTTTTGTTGAACATTTTTCTTGTTAATGGTAATTGTTCACCTTATACCTTATCAGCAATGTTCACAGGAAGTAGAAGCTCTAACACAGTAACAAGTTTCAGTCATAAGCTTTGTTGCAATATCAATGTACCAATATCAATGTACAATTTTGACTGTTTAATGAATTAGATGTGTCAAGGGTCTTAAAGAAATAATTCACTTTGGGTGAAATTTCAAGTCTCAGGAAGCCCAGAGATGCCAAGTTGACTTGAAAAGACCTCATGTATACCATGTTTTAGCCAAAATCTTCACTGTACCTGTCAGATAGCTTGCGCTCTTTACTTTCATGTTCAGTTCAATGGATAAGAGTCTGGCTAAAAACATGGGGTGAATGAGGTCTTTTCAAGTCAGCTTGGCATCGCAGAAGACTTGGACTTTCACCCAAAGTGAACTATTCATTTAAGCTCCTGCTGAAAAACTTGAAATAGTTTTAAAAAAAAAGAAAGAAGGTAAAATACATTTCATATCCCACAACAAGAATCTGTAGAAAAAGACTGATTGTAATGTGAAGCTTATTGAGCTCTTTAATCTAAAAATATATGACTGCCATAGAATTAAAAGATTGAACTAACACATGGTGGTATAGCCAAGAGGAAAGGTTTGCTGGTGTTGCTAAAGTTTTGTACTAAAATAAAAAAAATAAATCTGAACTAAGCCTGTGTACACAAGGATAGTCTAATTTAAATCATTATTTGTGTAGAATTTGTTGGTGCTGGTGCAAAATAATTTCTGAGTCTTTCATTGCATTTTCAGGAGGCATAAAACAACCTTCACATGTTTTTCTGTGATGGATAAATTTGCTAAATAATTTGGCTCCCAAGTTGTCTTTAATAGAAAACAAAAATGTTGATGTCTCTTTTGCAGATTGATTCTTCAGTAATTCCACTGATGTCTGAACAGGATCTGTCAAAGTTCATCCCACTTTATGGAGACAGATTGGCAGCTGTTGCCTTCTGTCGCAACACTCATCGTTCAGATTGAAAGAAAGAATAAGGACAAAGGTCTGTGTTCCATATAGCAAGGCTGTTAAAAGAGCAGAGTCTTCAGAGAAATTAAAAGGGAATAAAAATGCAAAAAGACAGGCAAGGAGGCTAGAAATTGGATGGATGAACTTCAGCGAAAAAGAAAATAACTTCAAACAGGTACGAACTGTGAGGGGAGGTGGAACCAGGCATGTCAGTGTTGACAGATACACTACAGTTAGAGAGGTCCAAGAAATGGCAGAATCACTTTTTTTTCCCAAATGAGGCCTTCAAGTCGCTGAAGCTAGAAGATCATGTTTGTTACACTTGTGACTTTTCACAAAAGGAGGTCGACCAAGACTGCACAGTGGAGGACCTGTATGAGAAAAACAAAGTAAAAATACTGAGATTGTACCTCTACACCAAATACACTAAGAAACATGCTCAAGATGAGGACAACTTGACTGATACTCCCCCAGCAACAACCTCAGAGGTCACAGGAAATGTTGCTCAGGATTTTAGCCAAGTTCAGGCATCAGAACCAGAGGTCATAACTATTGACTTATCTTTACTACAGGAATCTGATGTCATACTATTGGATGAAGAAATATCAAATATGCAGATGCTTCATGACCATATCAGAGATGAAGTAGAGGAACAAGGAAGGGGATTGCATGCTGAAGAAATAAGACCAGTCCAAGGAACCCCAGAAATGACAACAGAGTCTAACAGTATAGGACAAGAACAAGGTGCATATGTAACAGATGTTATTCCTGAGACCCAAGCTGGAGAGATGCTGCTTAACAATTCCAATGATAGTGAAGTGACAATTGGAGCATCACCCGGTGATTCTTCTGAACTGGATGACACTTTGCCTTGGGAGGGATCAAAACCAAAGGTAATCATTGTTGTGCGAAGGGGTAACTGCCTTGCTGACCTCTTGGCAGCCTTTATTGACCCAGATATCATGAACAAAGATGTGCACATCAAAAGAAAACTTCCCAATGGTAAACTGGAAGACGGGGAGGGCTCCGGTGTTTTACGTGATTGCCTCTCAGAATTCTGGGGAGAATTCTACAGCAAATGCACATTAGGTACCGAAGTGAAGACACCTTACCTTAGGTATGAATATCAAGTCCAGGAATGGCAGGCAGTTGCAAGGATTCTTGTGATGGGTTGGACAACTGTCAGGTATTTTCCACTGCTTCTCCCTCTTCCATTTTTGGAAGAAGCTCTCTATGGTACAAGTTACAGCAGTGTGACAGATAGCTTCCTGCAGTATGTCTCAAAAGAAGAGCGGAAAATTCTTGAGCTTGCACTTGAATCATTTGAGTCTGTTGACAAAGATGACCTGATGGATGTGCTGGATGCACATGACTGCCACTACCTTGCCTCTGAAGACACAATGGCTGGATTAATGTCACAGTTAGGACACAAAACCCTAATCCAGACTCCAATGTTTGTTATTGAATGCTGGAAGCCCATCTTGAAAACTTTGGCAGATACCTCTGTATCCACAGAGGCTTGTTGAGATAATGGAGGAACGTGTACCAACACCAAAACATGTTAAGGAACTTCTGAAATTCCCAGAACAGATGACTGCACTTCAGAACACTGTGGCAAGACATCTGAAGAGGTACATAGGGGAATCAGACAACATTACTTTGAAATCATTTCTTCGCTTCTGTACAGGGGCAGATATGCTATTTGGACACCCAGTCACTGTTCAGTTAATAGAGACTTATACATTCCAGTGTCAGTGACTTCAATCTTGTGCTAAGAAGCTCCAGAAGCAAACTAAGGTAGATTTAATTGTGCACACACAATTGTTATTAAGATTTTACCTGTTATCCAGTATTCAGAAGTTGTGTTGCATTAAGTGAATTGTGATCTGCCATTTTGGAGGGAACCACACCAAGTTGGTCATCCAGGTTTTAATGTCCCTAAGACAAGCCTGGAGTTTGGCTAGATGATAGGTTTCATTAGGCTTCATTGACAGATAAAGCTGTGTATCAGCTGCATAACAATGGAAATTTATGAGTGTTTCCTGATAATATTGCCCAAGGGAAGCATATACAAAGTGAAAAGGACTGGTCCAAGCACTGACCCTTGCGGAACTCCATGTCTAACTTTTGTGTACATGGAGGAGTAGTTGTTAACATGTACAAACTGAAGCCTATCAGATAGATAGGACTTAAACCAGTTTAGTGCAGTTCCTTTTTCATACCTGTATTACAATATTCAACTTTAGTTCATCTCTTACTGGTCCAGAATAAAATCTGTCTTTGTCCAGATATCTGTTGAAATAAAAACCACTAAAAAGTATTTTGTTTATACCATTCATTGCACACGAACACTATATTTGTTGGTATATTTTAAACAGAGTTTTGGTCACATCATTAGAGGCAGCCCAAATCCCAGCAAACAAACATGAGTGCAATCAAGAGTTGGAAAAAGAAAATATATTTTATTTTACACTCATTCAATGTCTGTGACACTGACAATTACATTTAGATTCAGAACCACAGGTAAAGAAATTGCCTTTGAAATATACACTTAAAGTCTATGTCCCTAACTTTTCTGTAGAAAGAAGCTTTTTAATGATGTGTTATCCGTAAGCCTTGATATACAATTAAATACAAATGTGTTCGCTGTTTTCTGTGCTGTACACATAATAAACATATGCCAACATATGCCAAGATTGGCATTGTACCATTGATTAATAAGAAGCATATCGCCTTTACTATTGAAAAGCAAAAAGAGCAACAGAATGCAAAGCCTTTGAATCAACTAAAGTAAAACAGGTTATAAGCATGAAAGTGTATGCTTATTCATGCAATTTCAAGACTTTTAAACAAGGTGAACTATAGACTTGCTGTCTACTGTTCATCCTTTCACAGCCAACCTATACTGTTTTGTGTCATTGTTATGAAAAGCATTAGAAAAACATTAGAATCAGACCACAATTTTTTGGTGGAAATCCTTGCCAGACAAATTATTATTAAAAACAGAGTATTTTAAGTCTTAAAATGTGTCTGGAGGGTATTTTTAATCATTTCAATTGTCACTTATGCAGTTTGCTAGGCTGCTCAGTTAAAGATGAGGCAGCGAAGAGCCTCCTGAATTGTCAAGTAAAACTCTTGAGCTTGCAATATGTTCTTGGGAAAAGTAAGGTCCAACTCTGACATGATCATATTACACAGGTCAAATATATCTTCATCACATGGGACAACTGAGAGGAATTTGCATGCCTCTTTGCAGACATCAAGATCATTATGTGGAACAATGAAGTCCTCAGAACCCCAGAGCTGTGGCACAGTGTACATCACGTCAGGAATCCCACTGGGTACATTGTGATTCCTTGTTGGCCGGATGCGGTGGCTGTTCCAGAATGCCTTGATCTCATCAAGCTCTTCCTGCACCTATTACTCTTGCTACTATTTTTAACAATTTTCTGTACTTGACTAGTCGGCCCTGTTTTATTCTTCTGAAATGAATACAATAGTCAGAAGCCAATATTGCCACAATATTCTGTTTCGCAGAATTTAATACAATATACTGAAATTGTATAATTTTTAACTGAACACAATAGCCTAGTCTACTTGTTTACACAAATTACCCCGCGATCGCGATCGTCTAGTACGCCTACTTGGTGAGCAGCGGTGAAACGGGTCCCCGCTGAAACACTTTCCTGCTGCACACGTTCCGGGCGCTGTTAGGGCTATTCACCGGTATTCATTTGTAACAAAAATAAAGACCACTTTTCTGTACGAACCGGTATACAATAAAATTATTGGAAGAGACACGTGATCGACTATCGCTGTTGTTTCAGAACCATGGACAGCGCTATTCGTTGCGTAGCCTAGTGTGTTTGCGTGTGTCGGCTAAGTATGGTGCTGTCCATAGTACTGAAACACAGAGCGCAGGAGGGAGAGATTTGTAACGCAACGTACAACAGTTGTTTTAGCGCCTCCTCCTACAGATGTTGAAAGGCAATGTGCATAAATTCAATTTCACGGTTAAATCAATGATCTTTTTTGTTTTGTTTTTTAATGAAAAAACTGCCCACTAAGTCACTTCATCCCGGCGCCCGGCACTGCCGTAACCAAATCGCACTGGTATAAACAAACAATAGGCCTATAGGATACCGTCAGTCCCATTTAATCCTTTAAATGAGTTATGTCGACGTTATTTTGTCCAAAGTTTTAACTTGATAGCCTATATAAAGACTTCAGGCCTATAGAACTTTATCAATTAGACTTAAGCTACATTTTTACTGTCAAATTGCCTCATCTTTTAACAAACAATTTGTAGTACTTGCTCCTGCGATGTAGCTTTGTTCACCAGCTCTACTGTCGACATCACTGCGGCGGAGGTAGGTCTGGATGTCTCGGACAACCACATTCTCCGTTCCTGCATCTGTCCGGACGATCCGGGGACAGCCACCAAACTCCTCCACGGCCTGTATAAAGTAGCCCCCTATGACGCGTGGGTCGCTGCATGTGTATGCAGCTTTTAACCAAATTATTTTGCCCGAGAAGCCATCTATGCAACCACTGATGCAGATTCCATATGGCTTTAACTTATCGTAAGAATCTACATGCCAGATATAGTTAGGTCCTTGTGCAAAATACTGCCTACGGTTTAGTCTCCTGGAACAACGGATGGCTGAGGCGTCAGGGTCCAGAGCTGCAAGAATCAAACGAACATCTTCCTTATTTGCACGAATGCCATTCTTTAAGCACTTGTTGTACATCCACCTGTAGCCATGTAGTCTTCCAGGTCCTTCCAGTTGGTGAATGATGAAATCTATGACTTCCCCGACATCAGCATATTCCTTGCGTTTAAGCCCATGCATTTTGAGCAACCGAATTCTCTTGCTAAGAATTACTCCATGCCTAACCGCAAGTGACTGAAGTATGTCATTGTAATTCATCCCTATATTAAAATAAAATGAAATTAATTCAAATTTGTCCATGTTAACAATCAACAGTCTCTGCATGGAAATGACTGCAATAATTATCTCGTGGTCACTCATTAACTATCTCGTGGCCACAACATAGGGGTGGAGCAAACATAAAAAAGCGTGCACAGCAGCCTTCTGAACCATTTCTCTTGGTGCTCTGTGTGCTCTCTCTTTCTGCTCTCTCAACTAAAAATGACTTCTAAGGAAATTTTCTGTCAATGAGGTGTTGTCACATCTCTTTGAACATGAAAGTGACAGAGGAGAATGTGTCTGAGACAGAGGATGATGTTGAGGAGGACCCTGATTATGAGGCATCCTCCTCTGATGAGAATGAGACCGTCAGTGTTGACCCTCCTGTTGTCTCTCAACCACCAGCAAACATACTACGTTCCAAAAATGGAAAGTTATTATGGCCCGTCTCCCCACCTGAACAACAGGGTAGACTTAGTGCTGCTAATGTAATCAAAATGGTTCCAGGTCCCACCAGATACACTGTCAGACATGTCCAAGAAATAAAGTCAGCATTTGAACTTTTCATCACACCATCAATTGAAAAGAATATACTTGACACGACAAATTTCGAGAGGAGGCGCGTGTATGGGGACAGTTGGAAAGACCTGTATGTGACCCACTTGCAAGCCTACATTGGGTTGCTCATTTTGGCAGGCGTGTACAAGTCAAAAGGCGAAGCAACAGCAAGCCTTTGGGCTGCTGACACTGGAAGGAAAATATTTCCAGCCACCGTGTCTCTAAACATATTCCATGTTTTCTCCCGTGTCATACGCTTTGATGACAGAGAAAAGAGGCAGAGCCGACGAGAGTGTGACAAACTCGCAGCAATACGAGATGTATGGAACAAGTGATTTCAGCGATTACCCTTTCTTTACAATCCAGGCCCCCACGTGACTGTGGATGAATGTCTGGTTGCATTTTGTGGGCGCTGTTCCTCCCTTATTGTCTCCTATTGCCCCCAAAAAAGGAAAAATGTCCTGCTGATGAGCACCATGCACAAAGATGCTGTCCTGAGCAACAGAGAAGACAGAAAACCACAAATGGTCTTGGACTACAACGAGACAATGGAAGGGGCTGATAACTTGGACAAGGTCACAGCCACATACAGCTGCTGACGCATGACTGCCCGTTGGCCCCTTGTAATTTTCTGCAACATCATTGATGTGAGTGCCTATAATGCCTTTGGATATGGAGTGAAATAAACAAGGACTGGAAAAGCGGAAAACTGAGACAAAAGGCTGGAATGTACCCTCTCGTGGCCTGAAGAATAATATGCTGTTCATATTCTGTCTGTTTGTATTCTGTCAAACTCATTTATATATTCCCATGCATAGCACAGAGTAGCATAGAACAATGCCTTATTTAAAGGGCTGTTTAGGTTGTCAAAAAACAAACACAAAGTACCTAATGCAAACTTGGCTAACAATTTTAGTTAGAAAAAATTTCTGGATGTTTAAATTGCTAGGGTCAAATTGACCCTGAGGATAATAGATGTTAGTAAATTTGAAGATAACACGAGGGTTAAGCATCAAAACGCTGCAACAAGCTCTCTCTCGCACACTGGCATTGCTCACAGGGCACAAAAGAGGCAAAAGGTGTCCTACAAGAAATGATGGTTTTCAAACATAATGAATGTTTACAAATATTTGAAATGTAAAAAATGTCAAAACTGTGTGGCTGAGAATTCATTTTCTCTTCTACTGGTCAGAGCATGCAGCCTTTGGCCAGTCTGAGCTGATTAAGCATCAGAACGCTGCAGGAAGCTCTCTCTCGCACAATGGCATTGCTCACAGAGCACAAAAGGTGTCCTGAAAAGGAAGTATTGGTTTCAAACATAAAAGCATGTTTATCAATATTATAAATTAAGCACTTTCAAAACTGTGTGGCTGAGAATTCATTTTCTCTTCTACTCATCAGCCTTTGGCCAGTCTGAACTGATTAAGCATCAAAACGCTGCAACAAGCTCTCTCTCGCAGTCTTACATTGCTCACAGAGCACAAAAGAGGCAAAAGGTGTCGTACAGGAAATGATGGGCTTCAAACATATTTCATGTTTACCAATATTATAAATTAAGACACGTTCATGTAGGGACGCCCCCATAGCCGAGTGGTTGGGGCGCGCACCACATGGTCCCAAGCGCCCTGATCGACCCCTGGTCTGGCCGGACCCCCACTGCGTGTCATTCCCCCACTCTCTCTCCCTGTCTCCTGTCTCCTCTCCACTGTCCTATCAAAATAAAGATGAAAAACCTATAAAAATAACTTTACAAAAAAGGGGGCGGCCGATCTGTGGACTCACAGTGAGTCCCGCGTCTGAAAGTGCTCCTGTCTCGGCTTCTGCTCACTCATTAAACTCGGAATGAAAAAGTGCTGTCTAGTGAAAAGAGAGGAGAAAGTGAAATCTCAGCCACTTTAATAAAAATGTTTGTCAATTTCGAACGTTCATGAACTGTCGGGATGTATGGAAGCAGTCCGTGGCCGAGAAACATTTTCCCATCTGTGGACTCACAGTGAGTCGTCTGAAGATCCTCCTGTCTAAAGCTACAACACGCTCATTAAGCTCAGGATTAACAAATGCTGTCTCCAGTGAATGGAGGGGAGAAAGTAAAATTTCATCCACTTCAATAAAAATGTTTGTCAAATTCTAACTTCATGAACTTGTTCCCATCTGTGGACTCACAGTGAGTCCCGCGTCTAAGGAAATCCTCCTGTCTCAACTTCTGCTCCTCCCATTACTTCAGAATGAAAAACTACTGTCTAGTGAAAGGAGGGGGGGAAATGACATTTCAGCCACTTTAATATGAATATTGGTTAAATCATGAACTGTGGGGGTGTATGGAAACGGACCGTGGCCGAGGGGAAACATTTTCCCATCTGTGGACTCACAGTGAGTCCCGCGTCTGAAGTCCTCCTGTCTCGGCTTCTGCTCGCTCCCATTAGCTCAGAAATGAAAGGCTCACCAGCCATGAGTGGAGAATCAGCTGGGCCAGTCAGCAGCTAATCAGGGGTGGCGGGCTGCACGTTCAGCTCGTGAGGTGAAGTGCAGGCGCGTTGTTCTTCCGCTCCCTTCTCATCTCAGCCACGGGAGTGAGGGCAGCTACCTGCTTAACAGACAGAGAAAAAAGGAGAGAAACCCGAGTTAAACTGTGGAAAGAGGAAAAGGAAAGCCAGCGCACATAACCACTGGAAGTCCGGAGCCGAGTGACTACACGAAGGAGACGAGTCGCGTCGGCTAACCACTTACTTTTCATCCGGAGAGCCGCTGCTCCGACACGACGTGCTCGGCTTTGAAATACAGAGCGACGGTGAGAAACGTGTCTCTTTAGCTGCTCTGATGCTAGTTCTCTTGTTTCTCAGTGTGCCGAAGGAGAGCAGTGGTGGTATTAAAGGTTATGAAAGTGAACTGAAGTGAATAATGGTGCAATATTTTGAACATGTGTATATTGTGTTTATTATTTTATGCCGATGTATGATTGTAAAAGGGAAGTTTGTTTTATTTTCCTAATGCCAATTTAAAGGGAAAAGAAAGTAATTTGATAAATCGTATGATGAGAGTAAAATGATATTTTATTTTGTATTATGCAAACTACTGAAGGAATTTATTTCATTTCAGTGTGAGTCTAAAGTTACTTAGAGGGTAATTTTTGGTGCAGTTTCTCTCGCATTAGTAGGCCTATAGTGTTGGAGTAATTAAGCACACTTCTTTGATAACTCTAAAACAAACTCAATATGTGTCTTATGTTATTTGCACATGATCTTGATATGGTTATGATATATATCTTGAATGTAAATGGTTACTTACCGTAAATATTATTGAAATACTGTTCACATGAACAGATAAATATGTGAGCACTTGAATGGTTAGTTCTCATATTTGATACACTTGATTGTTGAATGTTGTACAACTAAACTAAAAACTGAAGCTTTGAGATTTGATAAGATTGAAGATTAACATATGAGGTTGATGCAATATATTGATTTTTGGCATTTAAACCTTTAATGATGCATCTGAGAATAGAATGTAAATTATATGACCTTGTGTATAGGTCAGGTTTTTGAGAGGATGGGGAAAATCCGAGGACCAGGACGAGATTCCGGTCGTGACAGATGGCGAGCCAACCACTTTGAGGAAGAATCACCACAAAGAAGATACACACGTACACACTCACACACATACACTCACATTACACTCCATCGACCATTAAAATCAGGTGCACCTGCAACAACTCTTATTTCATAAGGGCTCCAACGGACACTTTAATTTTATTCAAGTGTGCACACTATTCTTTTATTTTTGATAATTTGGGTCGTTCATGTATGGTTTTGTACAAATTGAACATTTCTTTTCATTCAGTGTAAAAAATACAAGAGTGGCTACTCAACAGTTATTCCAGTGCCTGACTCATTATTGCTGCTCAACACATTGGCTCCTTACGAATTTGGTGTCTTCTGATTCTGACCAGGGACTACTTATTAGTCCAAGTTGTTATTATACTGTAATACATTTTTATATCACTAAAATTGGTTACACCCGTGTCTGAAAGTCCTCCTGTCTCGGCTTCTGCTCGCTAATTAAGCTCAGAATGAAACACTCCTGTCTAGTAAAAGGAGAGGAGAAAATGACATTTCAGCCACTTTAATATGAATATTGGTCAAATCATGAACTGTCGGGATGTATGGAAGCAGTCCGTGGCCGAGGAGAAACATTTTCCCATCTGTGGACTCACAGTGAGTCCCTCGTCTGAAAGTCCTCCTGTCTCGGCTTCTTCTCGTTCATTAAGCTCAGTGTAGAAGCCAGATTGGTCATTTCTTTGTTCAGGAGTGTCACATTTGCGCCAGTAGGTGGCAGTATGTGTTCAGGCCATTGCTTTTGAGTCTATGTAGGTAGGTGGGTAAATCAGCGCAGGTGCGCACGCTGGGGAATCCATACGGTTTTTGACTGTGCCATGGCGTGTAACGCAGCAGGTCAGAGTATTGTGTGTTATTGCGATAGTGAATTTATTTTTTGAGTCGGCTGTGTGTAGCCTAATAAATCTGCAACAAAAGAGAAGTAATCTACACCTGCATGCACCTACACCTACACTGGCACGCGTACAAGCGCTTTAAACCACCAGCATGCGCGGATAGTGACAAAGGGCCACTATATTAGTCAAAAACCTGGTTCCCATTGGACTCGTTGGGAAAGCAACAGTCGGCGTTGTGGTTCTTGTGGGCCTTCGCTGCGTCTGGAAAGCCTGGAGGAGGTGATCGTGGGAGGACGAATGAAGGAGTTGCTGTTGCTGCTGGGCCGCGGCGATTCGGGCAGAGTTCGGCTACGGCTGGAGGAACAGCCGCAGTGATTTGGGCGGAGACCGGAGCCAGGTGAGGCAGGGGAGCATCGGATCAGCTGATCACCGCATGGCGCCCAGCTCACGGATGCCGAGGTATGAGTAGCGCTACACAATAATGGCCATTTGACCTGTGTGCACACAATTAGGGGGGCATAAATCCAATGCATTGGTAGCCGAAACGAATATGTGATTGACTTTGCGTGAACTTTGTTTGTTGTTGCGAACTGTGGAGCGACTGAAAAAAACAAAACAAAAAAAACAGGAAGTGCGGAAACGACGTCTGCCGTAACCATGGAAACCGGAAGCGGACGAAAGGTTAAAATGACTGAAAAGGCGCTTACTGATAAACTTTCAAAGTTGCAAGCAGAACGAAAGGCTAAGCTAGGCTAAGCTGAACAAAGCCGCCAATATACGAAACTCAATGAAAGATCTAATCATAAAGGGTGATAAAACAATGGTTTGTGATGCTTTGAATGAATTAAGGGTGGTGTGTGATGATGCAAAATCTATGCATGAACAGCTGTTGGATTTAATGCCAGGTGATGAACAAGAAAAACATGAAATATGGTTTAAAGCAAAATTGCTGTCTCTAAATGAGTGTATTCATGATGCAGAAATGTGGGTTTCAAACTTTGAAGGTAATATACAAGAAAATGTTGGTGTTACAAACAATGAAGGTAATGCAAATAAAAATGAGGTTGGTATCAATCAAAATGGTGATGTCACAAACAATGAAAACAATGCACATGCAACTGGGCTGGTGGTGGATGACATTAGCCCAAATGACAGCATTTCTAATGTGGGAAACAAATGCTCAAGTAAAGGAAGTAGAGCCAGTGGAGGATCAAGCACCGCTTCAGCACGCATAAAAGCTGAAGCAGATAAAGCTGCTCTTATTGCCCGTGCTACAGTTCTGAAGGAAAGGCACGCACTGGAGGAGCAGGAGCAACAATTGAGGAGGAAACGAGAACAGCTTGACTTAGAAGTGGAAATAGCTGCAACAAATGCTAAGTTGGCAATATTGCAATCCTCTGATGTGAGAAGTGCTGGTTCAGGATCCAAAAATGCAATGGGCTCTTACCTGGAAAATAAAAAAGGGAAAAATGAGTCTGTGATTGTCTTAAATCTTTTGGCAAATGAATATCAGCCTGGATTGTGGAAATCAACGCAACAACAGTGTTCAATAAATCCAAATAAAACCACTGGAAGTGCGACCAAAGGAACGTGGCCCAAGTTTTAAAACGGCCTCTGAACATCACTACAATATGTGTGACCAACAGGAAAGCATGGGAAATTCACATCAACTTAAAGGTCAAATGACAACTTTTCAATTAAACAAGGAAATCAGTCAACCCCAAATCACTCAACAATTCACACAACCTCAAATCACCCATCAATTCACTCAACCTCGCATAAATCAAATTGCATCTGAGGACATACTTACCATCATGCGCAGACAAAACGAAATAACAGCTGCTTTGGTGCAACAGCAAATCACAAGATCTCTGCCACCAAGAGACATTCCTATTTTTGAAGGGAACCCTCTGTAGTACAGAGCATTCATAAAAGCATTCGAGCAAGGAGTGGAGGATAAAGCAGGAGCAGCAGATTGTCTTTTCTATCTGGAGCAATTTACCAGAGGACAGCCACAACAATTGGTACATAGCTGCCAGCACTTGGCTCCTGATCATGGCTATGCAGTGGCTAAGGACCTGCTGCAAGAGCATTTTAGAAATCAATATAAAATTGCTAATGCTTATATGGAAAAGGTTCTAGCCTGGCAGTCCATAAAGGGTGAAGATGTTAAAGCACTCCAAGCGTATTCTTTGTTCTTGCGTGGCTGCTGTAATGTAATGGGGGAATTGGAGTATATGCAAGAGTTGGATATGCCTGCAAATATGAGAGCCATTCTTGCAAAGCTGCCATACAGATTGAGGGAGCAATGGAGATCCATCGCTCATGGAATCATGGATTGAACACAACAGAGAGCTCACTTTGCTGACTTGGTTGCATTTGTGGAGCGTCATGTTAAAATTCTTTCTGATCCTCTGTTCAGCGACATCCAGGATTCGGTATCTGGTGCGGCTGGCACAAAGACTCTCACCCGGTTTAAGTCTTATCCTGGAAACAGGGTGAAAGGAAACATTGTTGCCACCACTGTAACATCCATGACCTCGTCAGAAAGGGGGGAGGAGCCACCAGCAGAGCTTGGAAAGTCAGTCAAAGTTGGATGTCTTTGCTGTTCATACAGTCACACATTGGAGGAGTGTAAACAGTTTAATGGGAAAAGGCACAAGGAGAAAATTCAACTTCTGAGGGAAAAGGGAGTTTGCTTTGCATGCTTATGTGATGGTCACATGAGTTGTGAATGCGAGAGGCGCTTAACATGCAAAGTCTGTGGTCAAACTCATCCCACCATGCTGCACATCAAAAGGCAACCACCAGCTCCAGAGTAAAAAAAACAACTAGCTTCACAACAGTTAAAGGGCCCACTCAGTAAACAACCAGCTTCTTTCCAAACATGTGGTCATACAGGGGCCGGTAAGGATGGCTGTGCTCTTCCAATTCTTCCTGTAAGTGTGAAGTCTGCAAAGGGAAATTACATTATACAAACTTATGCATTTCTGGACCCTGGTAGGTCAGCCACGTTCTGCTCCGAAGATCTCATGCAGAGGCTGAATATTACAGGCAGAAGAACTAGCTTTTTGTTGAGCGCAATGGGCCAGGAGACTGTTGTTCCTGCTTATTCTATCACTGATTTGGAGGTGGCTGGACTGGATGGCAATGACTTTTATAGTCTCCCAGAGGTCCTGAGCCAAAGGAAAATGCCAGTCACCACTAATAACATAGTAACAACTAAGGAACTGGATAAATGGTCTTATCTGTCAGACGTTCACATCCCACACATAAAGGCAAACGTTGATTTGTTGATAGGAACCAACGCTCCCAAATTGCTGGAACCATGGGAGGTCATCAACAGCCATGGGAATGGCCCGTACGCTATTAGAACTGTGTTGTGATGGATCGTTAATGGTCCACTGAGTGGAAGCAGTGGTGCCTTGGAGACAGAGTTTCCCTCTGCCACAGTGAACAGGATCTCTGTGAGGAAGTTGGAGGAATTGCTCATCAGTCAGTACATGCATGACTTCAATGAAAAGACTTATGATAAAGAGGAAATGTCAAGAGAAGACATGAGGTTTTTGGAAATCGTTAGTCATTCTGCAAAGCTTCAGGATGGACATTACAGTCTAAAAATGCCTTTCAGGAAAGAGCATCCCACACTCCCAAACAATCTGTCTATGGCCAAGCAAAGGTTATTAGGACTCAAGAGGAGATTTCAGAGAGATGAGCGGTTCCATCAGGAATATGCAAACTTCTTCACTGATGTAATCTCCAATGGCTATGCAGAGAAGGTACCTCGGCACCAGTTGGATGGTGCTGAAGGAAAGGTCTGGTACATCCCGCACCACGGAGTCTACCATCCAAGGAAGAACACTATGCGTGTGGTGTTTGACTGTGCAGCAAAATTTAAAGGAACATCACTAAACAGTCAGCTGCTGCAGGAGCTATGCAGGAGAAACTTTGGGTGGGACGACAACTTACCAAATGACATACAGCAACACTGGATAAAGTGGCTGCAGGAGCTTGTCAAGCTTGCAGAGTTTAAGATCGAGAGGTGCATTAAGCCAAAGGATTTTGGACCACTTGTACATGCTCGTATGCATCACTTTTCTGACGCAAGCGAATGTGGATATGGTGTTGTCAGTTATGTGAGGATGGAGAACTGTCAGCATGATGATCACGTCGCCTTCCTGCTTGGAAAAGCAAGAGTGACACCATTAAAACAGGTCACTATCCCACGTTTGGAGCTCACAGCGGCGGTTCTTGCTGTTCGAGTGGACAGGATGTTGAGAGCAGAGCTGCAGTTACAGTTGGAAGATTCAGTCTTCTGGACAGACAGCACCTCCGTCCTGAAATATATAAAAAATGAAGATAAACGATTTCATACCTTCGTCGGAAACAGAGTTTCAACCATCAGGAATGCTACCAATGTGTCACAGTGGCAATATGTCAGTTCTAAGATGAATCCAGCTGATGATGCATCCAGAGGTATGAAGGTGGACGCACTGCTGGCTGGCAGCAGTTGGGTGGAAGGGCCCAGCTTCCTATGGAAGTCAGAGGAGCATTGGCCAGAGTGTGTTGTGGAGACGGCCATTCCATCGGATGACCCAGAAGTAAAAAGAGACTTCATTGTGAGTGCAGTAATTGTGAAAGACTCACCCAGTGCTACTGACCAACTGCTCACTTATTTTTCAAGCTGGCAGAGGCTGAAGGTCTCAGTCGCATGGTTCCTCAAAGTGAAGAAAGCTCTGTTGAAGTTACGCCAAGTGAGAAAGGAGCTGGCGTCTGACCCAAACAATCAATCCACACACATGCAGTTGGAGATGAAGAGGGTCAGAAAGACACTTGGGGGGCAGAGTGTTTCTTCAGATGACCTATTGGAGGCAGAGGTTTCCATCATTAAGTATGCTCAACAGCAGAGGTTTAAGGAGGAAACTGACACACTCTTGTCTGGAAAGTCATCAGTCAGAAAGAGAAGTTCTGTGTACAAACTGGATCCACGCTTGGAAGATGGCCTGCTGAGAGTTGGAGGGCGGCTGAGTAAAGCAGCGCTGCCAGAGGAGAGTAAGCATCCACTCATCCTTTCTAAAGACCATCATGTTGCAACTCTCATCTTAAGACACATCCACCATCAGCTGGGCCACAGTGGAAGAAACCACACATTGGACTCTGCCTGGTCTCCCTCCATTTACAAGCGTGGGAGTCGACTACTTTGGACCAATTGAGGTGAAAAGAGGGAGAAGCATGTGTAAACGCTATGGAGTGATTTTTACCTGTTTGTCAAGCAGAGCAGTTCACCTGGAGATGGCGACCTCATTAGACACTGATGCATGTATTAATGCTTTGAGGCGATTTATGAGCAGAAGAGGCCAAGTTACTCACATGTTGTCTGACAATGGTACTAATTTCATTGGATCTGAGAGAGAATTGCGTGAGGCTCTTGCAAAGTTGAATCACAGCAAGATACATGGAGCACTGCTTCAACATGGAATCAAGTGGAGTTTCAATACACCTGCAGCATCCCATCATGGTGGTGTTTGGGAGCGTGTGATTCGGATGATCAGAAAAGTGCTCAATTCTGTTCTGCGTCTACAAACACTGGATGATGATGGACTGCATACAGTTCTTTGTGAAGTTGAGGCCATACTAAACGATCAGCCCATCACCAAGTTATCAGAGGATCTGAACAACCTTGAACCTCTTACACCCAATCACATTCTCCTCCTAAAAGGCAAACCTGCTGTACCACCTGGACTGTTTGTGAAGCAAGATCTGTATGTCAAGCAACGGTGGAGACAGATCCAATACCTCTTAGATTTGTTCTGGAAACGATGGGTGCAAGAGTATCTTCTGTTGCTTCAGGAGAGGCAGAAATGGAGCCAGGGGAAAAGAAGTCTTGTTGCTAGGGACATTGTCTTAGTGGTGGACTCAACAGCTCCTCGAGGCTCTTGGCTGCTCGGTAAAGTGCTGGAAACCTTTCCTGACAAGAATGGGTTTGTGCGATCTGTCCGTCTCAAGACAAAATCTAGTATTACGGAAAGGCCTGTAACTAAACTTTGCCTGCTGATGGCAGCCTGTGATGTTTAATTGGTGTTTATGCACTAATAGGATATGTTATGTGTACATCTACCACTCAAGAAAAACATTTGGGTCCTTTTGTTTGTTTATTTGTTTGAATTGTTATGCTTGCACACCATTATCAATTAGGGGCCGGTGTGTAGGAGCCAGATTGGTCATTTCTTTGTTCAGGAGTGTTGTACACATTTGTGCCAGTAGGTGGCAGTATGTGTTCAGAGTATTGTGTGTTATTGCGATAGTGAGTTGATTTTTTGAGTCGGCTGTGTGTAGCCTAATAAATCTGCAACAAAAGAGAAGTAATGCTTGGACATTTGCTATGTTATGCATCTACACCTGCATGCACCTACTCCTACACTGGCACGCATACAAGCGCTTTAAACCACCAGCATGCGCGGACAGTGACAAAGGGCCACTATACTCAGAATGAAAAAAACTGCTGTCTAGTGAAAGGAGAGGAGAAAGTAAAATCTCAGCCACTTCAATAAAAATGTTTGTCAAATTCTAATATTCATTAACAGTCGGGATGTATGGAAACGGTCAGCGGCCGAGGGAAAACATTTTCCCGTTTGTGGACTCACAGTGAGTCCCGCATCTGAAAGTCCCCATGAACTGTCAGGATGTATGGAAACGGACCGTGGCCGAGGGGGATCTTTTTCCCTTCTGTGGACTCACAGCGAGTCCCGCGTCTGAAAGTCCTCCTCTCTCGGCTTCTGGTCGCTCATTAAGCTCAGAATGAAAAACTGCTGTGTAGTGAAAGGAGAGGTGTAAGTAAAATCTCAGCCACTTTAATAAAAATGTTTGTCAAATTCTAATGTTCATTAACAGTCGGGATGTATGGAAAAGGTCAGCGGCCGATGGGGAACTTTTTCCCGTCTGTGGACACACAGTGAGACCGGTGAGTAGTGAATATTATGCACTTTCGCGCGTGCATGTGAAAATGCCTGTGTCTGAAAGTGCATGTGCATGTGCATGTGACCATGTGACAGTGGGTGTAACCGACCGCCTACCAGGCATAACCGACCGCCTACACGGCGGTTGCTAACACCTCCAAGAGGGCTTTTAACATTCCGTGTTTGATTAGTTGTGAGTTATATTGTATCTTAGACCCTGTGATTTATTTAATGAATTTTAAGATGGTTAAAAATAAAAACTCTCTGCTCTCTGGTATACTGAATTGTTTCAACTCAATAGAAGCATGATGGTTCCCGCATGTCTGATGTGATAGCATAGTGCAACCCATTGACCTCATTATCTCTTTCGACTCTAGGTGTTTTGGGGCTTGCAAATCTAAGGTACCTGATCCTATGTCACAGAGCTGCAAGGAAACAGTATTTAAAACCCATGGTGTGAGGAGACAATTCAAGGTCAACTCAAGGTCTGTGTGTTTTAAAGGTTGTATGTCTAAGAGAATACTGACAAAAGTATAATATATATATATATATATGATTAATGATAGCGATCAGTTTTTACTAGAACACAATTATCAATGGGAGTGTGATTTGTTTTATGTGTGTTATGAAAGGTTGCTCTAAGTATGTGGTTTTGCAGGCGACTCTTTACCATGGATAAAGAGGGCTTAGATTTTTATAATGTAACATCTGTGTGTGTGTGTAACGTATAGTAGCATGTGTTTTCAATATTTTTATCGTTTGCTTGTTTTATCATGTTTACCACAGAAAATAAAAGCTAAGGCTATGATGTGGATTGGGTTTAAAGTCCCAAACCACTGAGCTACGATCAGAAATCTTCAGCCTGATTCAGGTGTTCAAAAATTATCAGGAGTCGGCAGTGTCCAAGGCAGCAGAGTTTTCAGATCTGTTGACAAAGAAACCCGGGAACCGTTCACAGTGCATACATGATACACCAGAAATGCTCCAACCTGTACTGGCTCTTGTCCCTCTTTTTATACAGTTTTGGCTGTGACTTTCCACGCCTCTCTGATTATTTTATTGGTCTGTCAAATTTGCATCATTAAAACATTGGTTCCTTTAGATGTCTATCTTTGGGCTCCTCAAAAAAATACACTCTTATCTCCAAGGTCACTGTCTTTTGGGAAGCACCTGGGCTCTTCTAAAAATACACTCTTATCTCCAAGGTCACAGTCTTCTGGAAAGCACCTGGGCTTTTCTACTAGCTGCACTCCAGCTTACAGGGTCAGTCAGGGCAGGTCCTGTCCTCTTTTGGCCTTTTCTCTCTCTGCTTTGCACCATTATGTTCTGGCCTGACCTGATTGTATTTACCTTTTATTTTTATTAATTTATTTTTATTAATTTCACTATTTCTTAACTCTTCCTTGTTTCATTTTACATGTTTTCATTCACACAAAGTACATGTCTTTTTCACACAAAGAATACATGCAGTGAACACTAACATCTACTCACACATGGTGGCTTTTAACACACATATATCACGTTTTCTTTGAACAGTAAATACTGATAATACCATTTCCACACAATATTTCTTTAAAACCAGCTTATTGCTGTACTCTTTCTTTTAAAGGCACTTCACTCTTTACATACTGTTGACAAACTGTACACTACAGCTATTAAGTTTCAAATAGAAAGATGTTTACATGCACCGTTTTATTTTTGTAAACATTTACAACGGTTCATTTTGACCAGAAAGGTATATAGAGGCTAACCCCAACTGTGGTTGTTTAAGGTATGTATGTCTGAGAGGGTACTGGCAAAGTTAATTTTACTGTCTTACTAAAGCTTGGTTTACTTCCAAAAAACACAATTTTAACAAGTTTAACACAATGTTTAAAACCGGCGCACAAACCTAACATTTTACCAACAAAGGCGTTGGGGAGGAGTCAAAGGACTTTTTGTTTTTTTTTTTTGTGACACAACAAAAAGTAACCAATGCCAGCCGTTCCTTTGTTAGTGGGCGTGATTAACTCGTGGCAGCACATATAAACACTCTTCTGAGTTGTCATAGTCTGTCTTTTGATCGCTGCTAGCGCCCACGGCCTCGCCATTTTCTTGACTCAACTACACCATTTTACTCAGGACTAAACATGGTTCATCCAAACGGTAAGCATGTTACAGTTATACTCTTTTTAATGTTAACGTTGTTAAGCAGTCATTCAAACTGTATTATTATTATTTTTCTTAAAAAATTGTGGTCTAACTAGGAGCCGTTCTGACTGTGGATGTTGTTGTGGAGAGCATCCCCTCATCCCATATTGATGTGGAGGGTTAGTGTTTTTATCACTTTCAGCATTTTTACTCCTTTAAAAATTTCTTTTAGACGTCAAGGTACCATTTCTAACAAGAATATATGTCCTTCACCCGTTGTTGTAGAAAGCACGAACTTGCAGCAGCTAGACTCTGTTTCAAACGGTAAGTAAGTAAATTCTTGTTAAAGCATGTAGTTGTTAGATGTGTTATTTGCTGCATTAAAACCACTAAATCTGCCTACTTAATTCCAGAGCTTTTACATATACCCAAGCGTAAGAGATCTCTGTCACTGAGACAGATCAAAGCGAGAAGGGCCAAGTTGGCATGGCACACTAAGGTACTTCCGACAAGCACAGACGTAAGGTAAGTACTTTGTGTTTGTTTATTTATTTAAAGTTAAAATTGGTTTGATACCACAGGCGTGGTAGAACCAGAACAAGCTTTTGAGGACAACACTGAGGCCCCTACACCGCAACCAGAGCAGGCTTTTTGGGACGACGCAGAGGACTCTACGTTGGAATCAGTGCAATCTTTTGGTGAAGTGTCAGAACAAGCTGCAGCACCTACACCACAATCAGAGCAAGCTTTTGGGGACGACGCAGAGGACTCTATGCCGGAATCAGTGTAATCTTTTGGTGAAGTGTTGCCAGCAGTGGTGCCTACTCCTGATGTGATAAGTACAGACACAGGGTGAGTACTTTATATGTATTTATTCATTTATTTATATGACGTTATATCAACAGGTCCGCAGGTGAGGTAGAACCAGAACAAGCTTTTGGGGAGGCATTGGAAGTAGAACAAGCACATGCTACTGAACAAGAGCAAGCTTTTCGGGAGGTAGAATCAGCAACGCAATTTCTAGTGGAGTGGAATGAGATAACCCGCCTGGAGGAAGAGGCTTCGTTGACATCTGCACAGCATGCTCATTACTATCAAGGTAGTGAACACTTTTTTTTTGACAGTGTGTTGATAAATTATCATGTTAGCACACCTCTTCCCGACACTGTGTCTGACGATTTGTTGTGTTGAGTGTTTCTGGTGATATTATTGCTGAGGTGGATGAAATAACCCCCACATTGCCTAACGCAGTTCCCAATATCCCACTAGACAGCCTTGAGGAATTGACCGAGCTTGATTTAAGTGCACTTTATAATATCTGTTTAAACTCTGGTAATTTACCTGATGCTGATCAAGCACAACAGATACAACAAGCAGAGGACAGTGAGGCTGAGTCACTGCATAATCTGATAAGGGAACAACTTGAACAGATTCCCCAAATTAATGACAGGTTAAACCAAATTTCCCAAATTAATATCGAACTAGACCAAATCAATGCCAAATTGGACCTGGTTCCTCAGATTAATGAAAAATTAGACCATATCACCTCTAAGATAGACCAACAGGAGGCCAAAATTGAAAATTTGATTAAGTCGAACACAAACACCAGAAAACTTGTATTGGACAACTTAAAAAACCTGGAGAAAGCATTTACAATGCTAATCAACAATACAAATCATATTCACACAGTGTTAAACAGTGTGACATCAGGTCCTTGATCTTACTAGCTGTAAGGAAAAAAAAAAAGCCATGGCCCAACCCAACAAAATTTTTAAATGCAGTGACGGCCCTGGTCGAGTGGTTGTTAATGATAATGTCAGTTTGGAAGAAGAAGAAAACCAGTCTGAGCAGTCACATATTCAATTCAATTCAGTTTTATTTATATAGCGCCATATCACAACAAAAGTAATCTCAAAGCACTTTCCATATAGAGCAGGTCTAGACCATACTCTTTAAAATAGGTATTTACAGAGAGAGACCCAACAAATCCCACCATGAGCAAGCACTAGGCAACAGTGGCAAGGAAAAACTTCCTTTTAAGAAGCAGAAACCTCGAGCAGAACCGGACTCAGGGTGGGCGGCCATCTGCCTCGACCGATTGGGTTAAGAAGGAGAGAGAGAGGGGGAGAGAGGGGGAGAGGGGGTAGAGAATAGCGAGAGAAGAACATAGCATAACATGGGTTCCGTGTTATACGTTTTTTTCCTTTGACGCTGAGGCATTTAAACAGTGGGAGGTAGACATTAAGCTATGCTATGCGTGAGCAGGGGTGACGCTTGCGCAAGTGATCGGCTGAGCCTGATATTACATCTGATGGTGCTGGAACGTCTTCTCGTACATGTTGTCGTACCAGGAGTGGCTCTAATGTCTCTAACAATTCTGTATCACGTGTTGTTGCTGCTGCTGGTGCTGGTGCTGGTGCTGCTGCAGCTGTTAGTGAGTCTAATGATCAAATACAACATGAGCCATTGGCTGAAAGTGATCATGGTATTGAACACCCAGAGTCTGGTGGAGGACAGGCTGAGATTAGGGACATACCTGTCTTTAACGCTCTAGAACTCCGACAGTGTGTCGATTTTAGAAACATTGACATGAATAATCCAGAACAGGTACCTGCTAGGGTCAGAGAAAGTTTGTCTGGTGTTATTGATCAGGCGCTAGAGGCATCGCAGCCGGGTAGTGTTTTAAATGTTGTTTTGAGAGGGCCATCTCTGGCCAGCGATGTACAAACCGTTTTACATGCGGACAATGATTACAATGTGGACTTGTTTTTAGAAGAAATTGCACAGGTTATGCAGAGTAATGATGACTCCGTATCAGATGATGAATTGGAGTTTGTTGTTTCGGTTGAACAGAACAGAAGTGGTGGTGCTCGTTTAAAGCTGGATAGTGTGCCTTATGATGAGATTCTCTCTAAAAAGGGGCGGTTTCTGTACAATCCTAACAACAGTGTTGAAGACAATGCTCTGTGTTTCTGTTTATGCCCTGCACACACCGCCGATGCTTCCACGTCTGAGCCAGAAAAACTATGCCCAACAATTACACAATGCTGTAGGTCTTCACCACATGCAATGGGTATCATTCACTGATGTCACCAAATTTGAAAAACATTTACATGTTAAAATTATAATTTTCCACCACACTGCATGACGTAAACGTCTGCAGTGTTCTCAGACCCACAACACCCCACACGATAAAACAATTTGGCTGTATTTACACAACGACCACTACTACATAATTGAAAACCCTACAGGGTTTTTTGGTGCCTCTTATATGTGCCACTTTTGTTACAGCACCTATGAAACACCTTTACTACACAACTGCAAACATTGTTGCAATGTCTGCTACACCCAGTGCCACCAACACCTTGGTAATACCAAGAAATGCCCTGATTGTAAGCGCATATGTAAATCGGCAACAACACAAGGCAGCAGACCCCACTCACAATATGCACCACAATGAAATACTGCGACGCATGTGGTAAGACCTACAAGTGTGGAAAAAAAACCCATACGTGTGCACCCATTGTATGCTCACACTGCAGGGAGCGTAAATTGGACAGTGACCTGCCTCATCAATGTTTTATCCAACCCATCGAAAAACAAAAGCCCCAGCAAAACTACATTCTGTTATGACTTTGAGACAAGATACCACAACGGTAAGCATGAGGCCAATTTTGTGTGTGCAATGGACATGAGTGGGAACAAGTTTTGTTTCAACACATTAAAGTGTGTGGGTGCGTTTGTCAAGTACTACAGGCGGGGGTACACATTTATTGCACACAATGCATCTGGTTTTGACAATTACATACTGTTGGAGTACTTTGTCAGAAACGGAATTGCTCCTACTGTGACAATGAGAGGTAGCAGAGTGATTCTCATGTATGACAAACCATACCAACAGCGGTGGATCGATTCATTTAGTTTCCTACCTATGCGCCTGGCCAGCAGCTTTAGGGTTTGAAGACATGGAGAAAGGTTACTTTCAAGGTAACTTTCAATTCAACACCAGGGCCAATGAGGAGTATGTAGGTGCGTACCCAGACCCCTCCTACTACGGGTATGACAGCATGAGTGAGTGTGAGAAAGCAAAGTTTATGGCGTGGTATGAGACAGTCCGTGGCAGTGTTTTTGATATTCAAGCGGAAATGCGCCGCTACTGTGTTAACGATGTGGAAGTGTTGTGTAGGGCATGCTTGATATATCGCGAAGCATTTCTGCATCTGGATCCGTTTGTATTTACCACTCTGGCATCCAGCTGCATGGGTGTGTTTAAGACGCTGTTTCTCCCCAAAGACACACTGGCTCTTACGTACGAAGGCGCGTACGTGGTGCAAAACAAGACCTATTCAGATGTGTCTATACAGTGGCTTGAATATGTCGCCAAGACGCAAAGCATCCTGATAAAATATGCACTGAAGGTAGGAGAGATGCAGGTAGGGCCGTACTTTGTGGATGGCTACAACACAGCCACAAATACGTGTTCTGAGTTTGCAGGGTGTTTCTACCACCGATGTGTCAAATGCCATGTTGAGAGTGACATGAACCCTGTAGCCAAGGTTCCCTACGGCGAGCTTTACCGCATCTTTTCTGAGAAGGTGAGTGCCTTGGAGTCACAGTATGGTATGCGTGTTGTTGTAATGTGGGAATGTGAATGGGCTCTGCACTCAAGCACAGATCTGGCGGCAAAACAATTTTTGTCGGCGTATAAAAAACCAGGACATCTGGTCCCCAGAAAGGCTCTTTTTGGTGGCCGTACAAATGCCATAAAATTACACCACAAGGTTGACTGTGACACTGATGAAAAAATTCATTATTTTGATTTCACCAGCCTGTACCCCACAGTCCAGTCCAAAAAAGAATACCCAATCGGTCACCCGCAAATCATCTATAGCAACTTTGGCAGTATTGACAGCTATTTTGCCTTTGTCAAGTGCACTGTGCTGCCACCAAGAGGCCTGTACCACCCCGTCCTGCCCTACAGGTGCCACAGCAAACTCATGTTCCCGCTGTGCCGCACATGCGCCGAAGAGCAAAATCAAAACGGTGAGTGCAGGCACAGGTAACCATGCCAGACAGCTGTCAGGCACCTGGGTGACATTTGAGCTTGAAAAGGCGCTGCAGAAAGGGTACCAAATAGCCTGCATTGACGAGGTGTGGCATTTTCCTAACAAGACAGATACTTTGTTTAAGGAGTATGTCAAAGCATTTCTAAAATGCAAACAGGAGGCATCCGGCTACCCGAAACACGTGAAAACTCCTGAAGATCAGCAAAAATACATTGCTGATTATTATGAAAAGGAGGGCATCAGGTTAGATATGGCCTAGATCCGTGTTAACAAGGCAGTTAGGAGTTGTAATAAACTACTCCTAAACTCGCTGTGGGGCAGGTTCAGCATGAGGAGTAACATGCCATCGTGTGAGTTGATTACAGATCCAGACAGATTCACACAGCTGATGTTTAGTGATCATTATGATGTGAGACAGTTCTGTTTCTTATTTTTTTCTTTTTTTAAATTATCTTTTTATTTGGAAAGGCAAACTTCCATCACATACATTACTTACAGCCTTAGTTGTTCAAGGACATAGATAAGGATGGATACAGAAAATTCAGGTGATTTTGTCCATGCTGCCCTTCTGGGATTTTCTTCTATGGACCACTTCATATTCTCGTTGAGAATGATAACAAAATGGAACAAAACAGGGAAGTGCACCATCTCAGAGTATCAAAACAACACATAAGATATAAAAAAGGGGGGCAGGTTCACACAAAGCGTAAGTGCAGTCAAATAAAATCGGATCTAATTGGTTTTACATACTCAGTCCATTTGGTCCAGATCTTATAAAATTTTTCTTTTTCAACTTTGAGGAAAAAGGATATCTTCTCCATAACATAAATTTCATACATAATTTCAATCCATTCATTGGCGGGTGGTGGGTGATTCTACTTTTAACCATTTCCTTGTGACAGCTTTCTTACTGGCTGCCAATAGTATAGCCAACAGTTTTTTTGTCTTTGATGTTCCATGTTTCAAACAATAGATCGCCCAAATACAAAGTTTCACATTTAAATGGAACGTTTACATTAAATACATTTTTTATATGTTTGTGGATCTCTTCCCAATATGGTCTTATTGCCTGGCAGTCCAAAAAATCTGGAAGTGGTTAGCTCCATTAGACCCACAAAGTCTCCAACAAGCATCTCCGCTGCCTTGGTGTCGTTTCTGAATGGGTGTGATAAAAAATCTTGCGATGTTTTTCCAGCAGAACTCCCACCATGTGATTGACCCGGTTGAGAACCATTGTAGCTGGCATATTTTCTCCCAGCTCTCCTGTGTGATCATTACCCTTACTTCCTTTTCCCATTTCTTCTTTATGTATTCTGTATCCTTTTGTTTAGATAATTGTATGGCATTATATAATTTGGAGATAATTCTGTTACATGATCTGGGCTTAGTTAATGATAAAAATACCTCCAGGAACCCTGACTCACCTTTTCCCAACCCCTCTTTGAGATTTTTGTTAAAATAATGTCTCACTTACAGGTACCTAAAGAAATCATCTCTTCCCAGTCCATGATCTTTCTGTAGGGTTTCAAAACTCTTAAATGCCCCTTTGTGGACAAAAGAATAATAAGTTGTTAAACCTTTAGTGATCCATATCTTAAATCTGACATCAATTCTATTTGGTCCAAAGTCTGAATCATAGGCACACCACCTCATAATTTTAGATGCATCTCTTAATCTACAAATTTTGACTATTTCCTGCCAGGACTTCAGAAAACTGCCTGCTATAGAGTCTTCTGGGATCTCCTGTTCTCCTAGTAGTTTGTTGTCACTTAGTAAAGCTGTTATTGGGATTCCCTTTATCGTCGTGCCTTCTATATCCTTCCATGCTGCAGTGTATGTTGGTGAACATAGACAGATTAAAGGTCTCAGTTGGGCTGCATGGTAATATTCCTGTAAGCAGGGAAGGCCCATCCCACCCTTTTCGTTTCTTAATTGTAGCATCTTAAATTTAATTCTGGCCCTTTTCCCTTGCCACAAATACCTCGCTATTAATCTGTCCCATTCTAAGAACTGTTTAGATGGTATTTTGACTGGCAGGCACTTAAAAAGGTACAGCATCCGTGGTAGAATATTCATCCTGATTGACTCTATCTGGGAGCTTAAACTTAAAAAGGGAATAACATTCCATCTATGTATGTCAGACTTTATATTTGTTTTTGGTGGGCCGTAATTGATGTCATAAAGTCTTGAGAAGTCCTTAGGTAGTGAGACATCCAAATATTTAATGGACTCAGCATCCCATTTCCAATTGTATATGGTCTTAATTGAGAGTGGGGGGGTCATAGTTAAATGTTAATACTTGAGTTTTGCTGATATTAATTTTATATCCAGAAACGAAAACAAATTCCTCTAGCAATTTCATGAGTTTTGGGAGTGTCTGTGTAGGTTGTGTAATACTTAACAATAAGTCGTCAGCAAACAGGGCCAGTTTTTGCTCCCCGGATGTCATTGTTTTACCCCCTTTATATCTGATCTCTGCCTAATCAATTGACTCATGGGTTCTAGGAGCGGCGACGCACAACACCCTTGTCTCGTTCCTCTTTCCAGAATGAATGAATTGGTTAAATCTCCATTGATTTTAACTCTAGCTGTCAGTTTGTTGTATAGTGCTGCGAATGTGTCAATAATAGTTGTATGGAAGCCAAATTTTGAAAGTACTTTATATAAAAATGACCACCTCACTGAATCGAATGCTTTTTCTGCATCCAAACTTAATATCAGTGTCTCCAGTTTCTGTTGTCTCATAACATGCAGTGTTTTTCTGATGTTATCTTGGGTCTGTCTTTGTCTGACAAAGCCAGTCTGGTCCTTATGTATTAATACTGGTAATATGAGTTCAATTCTTTTAGATAATATGGAGGTGAATAGTTTGTAATCGTTATTTAGAAGACTTACAGGGCGATAATTCCCACACTCCAATTTGTCTTTACCCTCCTTAGTTAAACGTTCTTAATAATGTTGGAATTAGCTGATCTTGCATTGTTTTGTACCATTCTGTGGGAAAACCATCTGTCCCCGGAGACTTCCCACCCTTTCATTCTCCTGATCGCTGATTGAATTTCTTCTTTTGTTATTTTAGATATTAGTTCTGTTTAATCTCAGACGATGTGGCCATTGTGCAGTGGAGCCATGCTGACGGCAGGGGGTCCCAGGTAAAACATGTGAATGTGTTCATAGGTGCTGTAGTGTATATAATTTGTCAACAGGTATGCAAAGAGTGAAATGCCTTTAAAAGAAAGAGTACGGCAGTAAGCTGATTTTTAAATAAATATTATGTGGAAATGGTATTATCAGTATTTACTGTTCAAAGAAAGCATGTGATATATGTGTGTAAAAAGCCACCATGTGTGAGTAGATGTTAGTGTTCACTGCATGCTTACTTTGTGTGAAAAAGACATATAATTTTTTTAAAATGAAACTAGGAAGAGTTAAGAAATAATGGTGTAAAAATAAAAAGTAACTTAGTTATTTATATTATATTAAATACAATCAGGTCAGGCCAGAACATAATGGTGTAAAGCAGAGAGAGAAAAGGCCAAAAAAGGACAGGGCATGCCCTGGCATGACCCTGTAAGCTGGAGTGCAGCTAGTAGAAAAGCCCAGGTGCTTTCCAAAAGACAGTGACCTTGGAGATAAGATAAGAGTGTATTTTTTTGAGGAGCCCAAAGATAGACATCTAAAAGAACCAATGTTTTAATGGTGTAAATTTGACAGGCCAATAAAATGACCAGAGAGGCGTGGAAAGTCACAGCCAAAACTGTATAAAAAGAGGGACAAGAGTCAGTACAGTTTGGAGCTCTTCTGGTGTATCTTGTATGCACTGTGAACTGTTCTCGGGTTTCTTTGTCGACAAATGAACTCTGCTGCCTTGGACACTGCCGACTCCTGATAATTTTTGAACACCTGAATCAGGCTGAAGATTTCTGATTGCAGCTCAGTGGTTTGGGACATTAAACCCAATCCACATCATTTATTGGCGAGCCATTTGCCAGGAGAGCAACAGTGTCTGGAGGACCCCAACAGCTGGAGGCGGCCGCACCCTGCTCCTCAGACCCACGGGCCCCCAAAATTAAAAGGTAAGCAGAGCCTTTATTTTCTGCTAATTCTAAGGGTGTCTGAGTGCAGGATGTGTCCAACCAGGTAAACCTCCGACTCGCCTCTTCTGAACCCACACTAAATTCTAAAGTCACAGGAGATAAAAACTGGGAGTGAAAAAGGCAGCTGTATGTGTTTTATGTAACTGTCTGTGTCAGTGCCAATCTCTCAGCAAAACCATGGTGCGGAAAGTGTGAATGATTGTGACCAGCTGATTTTGAATGTGTGTATTGCATGTTGGCTTGTGGCAACGTTGATTTTTGCTGGAGGACTAGTTTGGCTTACAGTGAACAGGGAAGGCTAGTAACAACAGAGCATTACCCCTGATTATAGTAGGAATTATAAAACCTTTAAAGTTGAGGAAGTGTATTTAAAAGGTAAAAATTGATAAGAATCAAACAGAAATCCCTGATAAAACCTTTAATGTAAAGGAAGTGAATTTAAAGGACAGCTAAAAACTCTTAAGAGAACTAGCATGCATAAGAAAAAACTGGCCAGAAAAGTAGAAAAATAAACAAAAAAAGGAGCAACAGTAGTAGGGAGAGAATAAAAAAAGAGAGAAGAGAAGAGCAGAGCAGCACAGGAGAAAGGAGTAGGAGTAGGAGCAGTGGGGCCTTGAAGCCCACACACACGCACATGCATTCACACACACAGAGGAGAAGGAAAGTACCAGAGACACACACTCACACAGGAGCAGAGCAGACAGCTGGAGGAGACATAAATTACACACACACACACACACACACACACACACACACAACACACACACGCTGCAGAGAGCAGTAATTCAATATACTGTAATTGGGAGAACTGTCTGCCCAGTAAGAAGGGCAGATAAGTGATTAAAGTTTAAAAAATAGAAAATTTACAACAAATAATGAAGCAAACAACAATAGGATACATAATCCTAGGAATTTGAACTCTTCTAGGATTTCTTTTGTTTCTTAGTGGAATTATTTGGAGAGTAATAGAAGATTTAACTGATGTAGAAGTAGAAGTAGAAATAAATAAATAGATAAGATAAAATAGAGAGAGACTCGAGGCATCAGAACACATTTTTGGCTGGAACGAACGTATTATGATAAAGAAGGCATAGAACATTGGCAAACGGAGCAAGAGATCAGTCAGACATTGTGGCAAATCACTAAAATTGTAAACTTAGCTCAAACAGAAAAAGAACTCCCTTTAATACCATGGGAGAGCGTGATACGTAAATTGTGGGTCCCCAAAACCTTAGCTTTAATACTAGAGCATCTTTGTAATCGTTCAACAGGAGTGGCTACACTCCCTTTGCGTCCCTTTTTAGGAATCCCTGAAGGTCTGACTATAGCAGGAATAAATAGAGGGGCAGTAGATCCACGGTATCACCATTATCCCCAGGAAAGTGGAGTGACACACAGGAAAATTTGGATATATCACTAAAATTCCAGCCAAGGACGGGACTGAAGATTTCAGATACAATCCCACAAGAATACCAAGATTAAAAAAAAGCAGTAACTGCAGGTAAAATACTAGTGTTGATACGAACCAGAGAAGAAGGAGAGCCAGAAATCTCCAGACAGGAAGATTCCTAAAAGATTCATGGGGGTGAAAATGAGTAAAAAAGGATTGCTAACTCCAGTGGAGCTAGTGATGAGACAACAGCCAGACCATGCCAAGCAAATCAGACTCTGCATGAAAAAGTGGCACAAATGTACATCAGGCAACCTACAGTGGCCAGTAGAGGGAACATTTAAAGCTGCATGCTGCAGTGAAGTAGAGGCCAACACTAAGCATTACAAAGCAAAAGACACAAGTGACCTGAGAGAAGGGAAACGGGCCAGAGAGAGAGAAGTGCTCAGATGGTTCAGAGAAACAGCAAGAAAACACTTACTGAAAGTGAAACAAATGCCAACACTAACAAAAAATGATAATATGGATGAGGAGAAGCAACAGGTCATGCCCACTGCTCCCTTACAGATAACACGGCCTCCCCCGTATTCACCCCATGTAACACCTGAGAGTATGTGTTCAAGCGAGCCTCTTCTCTGAAGAGGAAGACAGAGATAAAAAGGACTATTGCAAAGTTGTACGAAGGGGGACTTCCATAGAGGAAGACAAGGAGTTGTATCGAAAACTGGAGAGTACACCGACATCATCAAGCAAAAAGCAGTATCAGCTGTTACAGGATAGGTGGCAAACACAGAAGAGTGACCCAGAGGGAGACAGAGAGCGATGTAGGAGACGCTCAGTCAACAGTCTATGGCACAGCACACCTAAGGAGGCAGATGACCTCCCTCTGGTGGAGGAGAGGGAACAATCACCCCTACAGAGAGCCCGAGCAACAAGTGGAAATGACTGGGAGAGTCTCACTACAGGATTAGTGAATTAGTGATGAGCTTCGACAACACCTAACCCAATTAAAGGTAAAAGATGCTGCACAACGTACATTGGCAGATATGACACACTCACAACAAATAAGCATGGAGCTGACAGGAACCATGGTAACAAAAGGTGAAGACAAATTAGAAGAATTTTGCCACCGGCTGCACCAACAATATACAATAGTCTCTCACAGAACTGACAGAGCATCCCAGAGATCGGGTACAAAACCCTGACAATTACAATAATAAAATGAGACTGAGAAGCGGCAAAGTGCTGGGACAGACTGAACCCCAAGATGGCTCACACTATGACATGACAACAATGTGTCCAATAGTGACCAAAGGCCTAAACCCTGCTCATTATGTACCATGGTCATTTTGTGACATGGTTGGATTAGCTGGAAGACTGCCAGATCTAAATGAAGGAGCAGCAAATGGATAACAGCCCTAGAAGAAAACACAGCTGGCGTCACCTTGGCTCTAGGAGACATCAAAGCACTGCTCATGTATACAGCAGGCAAGCACACCACTGAAGAGATTTTCCATGGGGCTAATCTGCCCCTAGTGGTGACAGGAAATAGAGCTGATGGTGTGGGATTCAATGGCCACTGTAATGATGTATGGGCAGAACTGAGGAAGCAATATCCAGAGAAAATGGACCCCTCTAAGTTGGAGGGAGAAAAACTTAAAGATGAAGAGTGCCCAGCCAAGTTCCTGCAATCCTTTCAAACAAAATGGAGGGAGGAAACAGGAAGTGCATGGAATGTTAACAACACCACACAGAGCCTCTTTAAAGTAATGGTGAAGAAAGCTATGCCACAGGAAGTACAGAAACGCCTGGACAATGTGGTTGGACTGATGAAAATGGAGTGGCCATTGTGTGCTGAACATCTAGTACATCATGTTGAAAATGCCAGAAAGGAAAAAGAGGAGAACAAAGAGGTGAACAAACACCTGGCCAGCAAGCTCACACAGCTACAATTAAATGACTTAAATGCCAAGCAGAAGAAAGAAAAAAGCAAAATACAAGCCCCAGTGGTGCTGGCAGAACAGACTCAGGCACCACTACCAGCTACAGTTGTTCAACAACAACCAGCACTGCCAGTCCAGACACAGGCACCTCCAGGGCCTGCACATCCAACACCAAACCAAGATGGAGAGCAGTTATGCTGGGGATGCAATCAGAGAGGCCACCGTCGTAGTGACTGTCCCACCAAACCCCTGGATGGGACCAGCAAGGGAGTGGCAATAGGGGCGCCCAGAGGAGCCACAGGGGAAGTGGAAGTGACCTTGGAGATAAGATAAGAGTGTATTTTTAGAAGAGCCCAGGTGCTTCCCAAAAGACAGTGACATTGGAAATAAGAGTGGTTTTTTTTTGTTTTGTTTTTTGAGGAGCCCAAAGATAGGCATCTAAACGAACCAATGTTTTAATGGTGTAAATTTGACAGACCAATAAAATAATCAGAGGCGTGGAAAGTCACAGCCAAAACTGTATCAAAAGAGGGACAAGAGCCAGTACAGGTTGGAGCATTTCTGGTGTATCATGTATGCACTGTGAACGGTTCCCGGCTTTCTTTGTCGACAAATAAACTCTGCTGCCTTGGACACTGCTGACTCCTGATAATTTTTGAACACCTGAATCTGGCTGAAGATTTCTGATTGCCCAGTGGTTTGGGACATTAAACCCAATCCACATCACTCCCACATTCGTTGGTGATCAGCGTCAGTTTCTTCAAGAAACTTAATAAACTGACAATGCTGAAGACCCCTCGCTCAAATAAAGTTAACGAGTTTTACAACTGGCTTCACGATGTGGTCAAGCTGAATTACAGATTTACACAGTGCTTCCTGGTGGATTATGCAGTTTAAGAAAATTACCTCCTGCTCAGGGTTGTCCTCTTTCACCCTCTCCTGGATTCTTTTCAGATTTGGCAATCCATCCGTTGGCGAGCGTACTCCAAGGTAGCTTGTGCCTCTTGATGACCCCCGACACGCTGTCATACAGAGAGAATGCATGAGAATGTGGCCAAGGCCCTTGTGGGCCCTTGACTCAAATTTGCTACTACATTAAAATCTTGGGAAGACTAGCCGTAATTATCAGTAGTAGAGTTGTAATAGCTTTCTAAATTGTTTTCAGAGGGCTCTTTTAGACTTTGACAAGGCTTTTACCCTAAATATTGAAGTACAGAAATTTAGGGTAATATTACAATAGAATATTCAAATATTGTGTTTTTAAAATGCAAATGTATTATTATTTCTATCACACCCCACAGATCACACTGATACTGTGAATCCTTCAAGACCCCAAACATTTCCATGGCTTTGGTCTTGCTCATCGGTCTGATGTCAATACTTTTGACATCCACCTGTGGATTGAATTTAACCAGCCCCTCCTCTGAATACCAAGTAGCGCTAGGTCACGACATCAGCCTCGGATGCCATTTCGCCCTTGCTTCTGTGGATGTTGGTGACTTGGAGATTGAGTGGACGGTCAACCATGCAGATGGTCAAGAGGAAGAGGAACACCTCATCTGTTACATTGAGGACGTAATAACCCACTTTACTGGTTTTGAAAGCAGAGTCCACTTTTCTTCTCCAGATCCCCAAGATGGAGATGCTTCGCTAACCATTAACAGTGTTAAGATCCCGGACAAAGGTACTTATCAATGTATAGTAAAAAAGTTTTAAGAAGTCCAAAGCAGGCAGATTAAGCTGGTAATGGAGGAGGTGTCTGTGCCAGAGTACGATGTGGACTTAAAGCTGAGGAACAGGTCTTCACAAGTCACCACCTTCCCTGCAAACTACAGTTTGTTGACATCCACTGAAACTTCTGCAAGCACTCAAGATGACTTGTCTTCACAAGACAATGCAAAAACCACCACAGGAACCACCACTGTAATCACCACAGGAACAATCACAGGAACCACCACTGTAATCACCACAGGAACAATCACAGGAATCTACCATCAGACACCCCAGGCAACTACTGTTGTGGTAATGACAACAATATCCAACCAACTTTTTGGAATGGTCCATGACACTGCTGAAACCACCAGGGTTGACTTAAGCCTCACCATGGAATCTCAAAACACTTCATCAAAGGATCGGGGAGTATCAGTAACAGTGGCTGCTCCCATTACTTTCATTATCATAATTTTGGCAGGCATAATCTTCCGCTGCTGCAAACAAAAAAGACAGCAGAAGTCTGATGAAGAAACTGTCTCAGCTGATGAAGAGAGTCTTGTCCATACACAGTCAGAAATGACCGTGGTAATGAAGGAATTTTATGTACTAGTAATTACAGTTCCTGTTTTGTAAAATAATTGGGATGGGCATGGAACCTGAAGACATAACCAAAACCCTTATGGACATTACTCGGCACTTTGAGAGCCCACCGATCAACCTGTTTAGGGTCCATATCGGCCGATAAGGAGCATCCCTACTCAATACCAACACATTATTAACATTACCAGTCCTCATTTTTGCTGCATTTAATCGTAGGTCACTGTTTATGTTGTTAGGTAGGAGTTAGCTGATGTTTTTTCTAGCTAGGAAACGTTACAGGTGGTCAGTACCACAACTGTTTGAATTGGAATGAGAGAAGCTAGCTGTTGTGTCATGTACATGTGTTAATATTAAAGCCAAGGTGCTACTGACTAGCTAACTGACTGGATGCCCATTAACATTATAAATCCTATTGTGTGTTTGTGTGTGTGTGTGTGTGTGTACAGACAAACAGACAGACAGACAGACAGGATATCATGGATATAAGATTGTTTTTTCAAAAAAAAAGAACCAGGTTCAGGTAAGAATGTAAGATCAAATGGTATATCTATCAAGAATGATGTTGTAAGTTGGATCAGATTTGATGGTTTAGTCACAGACTTTCCCAAAAAGTGTTATGCTTTTCTTTGACAAATGTGGGAATGAAATTGTGTTATAATGTGAAAAACAGTGAAATTTATCTTGCCTGGCCGGCAGCTCTCTGGGTGCTCAGCACCCCTAAACCTCTGATCCTAGAATCGCCCCTGGGAGAGATTATGGGAGGATTACTTTCAAAGATGACCAGCTTTTGATCTTTAATTCAGCCCAGAGAAAGGTAGCTCTTAGGTGGTGTGATGTTGGGTCACACAGAGTGGTATATATAGAGATGTTGGGTGTTTTTGCATAGGTATACTGAGATAGTGGATGCTAATATTTCATTAACAAGATATTTGTTCTGGCCTCTGGATGCTATTACTAATCAAAATGTCATAAAATGTTTGCATTGCAATAAAGCATATTTGGTAGGTTGTTTTCAAGTTAAACTGCATATCATGGTTTTGGGTGTCAGAGTTATGAGTAGTTGCATGCCCTTACAGTAAATACCAGGATCCAGTCTAATTGCATGCTAATGTTGGATACCAGGATCTATAGTAATTGCATGTGTTAATGTTGGATGCCAGCATCCTGTGTAATATCATATTCTGATGTTGGATGCAGGGATCCATTATAATTGTATGTGTCAATATTGGATGCTGGGATCGAGTGTGATTACACGTGTCTGATGTTGGATGCCAGCATTATGTGTAATACCATACTCTGATGTTGAATGTTGGGATTCAATGTAATATATATACCCTGATTCTAAAGATGGGGAGAGTAATGATCAACCAATGGCCCTCACGTATTTGAGTTATGTTCAATATGCATGGCATATAGATTGATAGATAGATGTACTTTATTGATCCCATGAGGGAAATTCTCGTGTTAAAGCAGCAGAGACAGCTACAATTAGGTAACGCAAAACAAACTTTATAAAATATCAATTAAAAAGAAAAAAATCATCATAAAAATATCTGTAAGGGTATAAATACTAGACAAATCTTTGAAGTATATACAGGAAAGTACTTTAAGTAATGTGCAAATACTTAATGTGCAAATATATGGCAGTGTAATGTGTAGAAATTGTGTACAGGTGTCAGTATTCACCTGACACACAGGTGAATTGTATAGTGTTATGGAGAATGGCAGGAATGACTTCCTATAGCATACCTTGTGACAGCGGAGCTGAATGAGTCTGTGGGAGAATGAGCTCTGCTGTCTCTGTATTGTATCATGAAGAGGGTGGGATGGCTTGTCCATGATGGAGAGCAGTTTGTTCATCGATCTCTTGTCCCTCACTGACTTTGCGGATGAGCTTGTTGATTTCATTGATGACATCCCTGGCACTGATGCTGCTCCCCCAGCAGACTACAGCAGAAGAAGATGGCACTGAGCTTCACAGTACTGGTCCTCCCAAAGTCCACCACCAACTCCTTGGTCTTGTTAACGTTTCCGTTGTTAAGTGAAGTTTGAGTTCACTTGAGTTAAATAAACATTTGTTGCTGATGTTTCTTGTGTGTCTTAGTAATTGCACAGATGGGAAGTTAAGGTGTAAAGCAAACTTAATGGGTCAAGTAAGACTAATAAATGAATAAGAGGGGGTCACATGCTGGCTTAGAGCATGTGACAAAGGAGAGTAGACCAGTCAGGTTCAAGTGCCAAATCAGAATAAGTTTTATTGCCAAGTACTTTACAAATACAAGGAATTTGACGTGGTGAGGTTGGTGCAATTAAATTAAGTAAAGAATAGGAATAGCTGGCTGCTAGATATAGCCCTGGTTAAGGCGACAGCCTAATAGCAGAGTGATCCTCCCAGTCTGCCAGCTCCTGCAGGAAGAGGCCAAAGAATCCCCTGCAGGCAGAAAGGGAGGGGTCATAATAGGGGCCTATGGAGATGTTTGGGAGGGGGATGATGACAGTCTATTAGACCCCACATCTCAGTTTAAATTCAGCATCTCAGTATGAGGTCAATATGCTGCTTCTTGGCTTCTTGTAAATACTTAACTAACTGTAATTTAAGCAGCATTCAATAAATTGGAACCCCTTTCAGTTGCAGACCTTATAATGAGTGATATTAGTAAAGCAATACAAGGAATATAATGCATTCCTCCTAAACACCAAATAATTGATAATTAATTCCTTTTATTTCATTTTTGGAAAATAACTTTAAAAATGCCCACATAGGAGACAAAAATATACACAATCCAAACAGTCAAACTTTGCATGAGTCTAACCAGGCCTTGATTTTTTCATTTTGTCAAGGTGAATGTCCTTTGGTGTAGGTCACATAACTCTGACGATTTGACCACACTATCAGGGGTCATTACGACATTACGGATTGTGTGTGTGCCACTTTTCAGCTCTTTGGCTCGTAACACAGGAGCCAAAAAGATACACACTCAAAACAGTCCAATTTTGCATGATCATATGCAAGGATCTTAAAAGATTAGTGCTACTGGGGCATCGTTTAGCTCATTTGGTAGAGCAGGCGCACCATATGCAGAGGCCCCAGTTTGAATGCAGCCAGTAGCCCTTTCCTTCATGTCATTCCCCCTCTCTCTGTTTTCTGTCACTCTTTAACTGTCCTGTCCATTAAAAGTGTAAAAGCCCAAAAAATACTTATAAAAGATTAGTGCCTAGTCTGGTGTTGTCTAAATTCATTCACTGAATCAAACACCCTTTTGATAAAACCATAAACAATCTTCACCTAGTAAAACACTATTTGCAGATGTCAGTTATTCCTTTTGCAAAACTCTAAACATATTCTCATGCAATAAAACATAGTCACTGTGATGCACTTGTGATGCATAATGGTAACAACAAGTGGCAAAACATGAACACAAATAAAACAGTTAATCATCCGTTAAACACAACTCAAAATTGATCACACTTGTTTCTCATAATGTGACAACATTAGAGAGAGTGTGTAAGAGTAGGAAGAGGAGGGGGATGTAAGAGCAAAATTTATCATTCTCATTATTAAGGTAACACCACAATGTTAGAGTTGAGAAATTGTTTTCTATCTCATATGCACAGACCCCCTCTATCTCATATTCAACAGGCCCTGCAAGGACTGAGATGCCAGTTAGATGTGTTTATGACACAAATGTTACTCTTGTTGACGGTTAGTCCATCTTAACTGCCGTGGCCGTGACTTATTCTGATACTTTATGTGAGCATGATTAGTGTGCCTGGCAAAAATTCCACCCTTGTTACTTTTATCTCTTCCCATTAGGCCTGACTGCACACAAGCCCAGAGTCTCGCTACACCCACTGGAAGCAGACTGTCTTCTACCTCGATGATTACCTAACTGTCAAGACTGGGGAGGAGATCTTTGGCACCATCAGCATGAAGCCAAACGTCAAGAACAATGTAAGTAGAGCAGTTGTGGAGCCTGGTTCCTCCCTGTAGTACTTTGACCTAAGGTATGTATCTGTGTGTGTTATCTGTTGGTGTCTCGTCTGACTCGCTGCTGTGTTGGTTTGCAGAGAGACCTGGAATAGACATTGTATTGGAAATTCTCATATGATTCATGATAATTGTGATTTATTAATAATCTTGACCATTCGTGTTGTACTTATGAAATATCATATGCTTAGTACTTTTCCACATGTCAGTAAGCTGACAGGGCACCTTGCCCCATCAAGGACAGGAGCTGATACAGGGCTGCATAGCTGTGTAATCTCTGACGCTTTTCTCTCAGGTCTCCAGAAGACCTTGTTTCTTTTGCATTTAACCTGTAATCTATTGTGCTCGGTACTCATTGTGTGTCTCATGCTTGAGTAGTGCAGTGGGTCCGTAATTCACACATAAGAATTAAACCTACAGAAAGACAACCGTTGACTCTGTGCTTTATTCAACAGAAGATTCCCATAACAACATTGACTTCAAGGGTCAGCTGTGTGAGATGTTGAAGAAGCATCTCTCCCTGCCTGTTAGTTTGTCTTTAGTAGTGGACAGATGATACAATTTGACTGGGAGTCTGTACCATAGTTTGACGCTCCCCTGAAGCAACATTTTAAAGACTGTCTCTTTTTTTGATTTCTTTTCATTTTCTTGTTGAAATGTTAACAGTATGTAAAGATTTTCACAAGCCCAGAGTCTCCCTACAAGGAGTATATTCTGTTTTTCCATGTAGCTATCCTGAGCTATCTTACCTTTTAAAAGTGAAATAGAATGTGTATCTCGTGGTCAGACCTTATTGATGCACTTGGTGCAAGAGTTCTGTCCTCTCAGCGCTGAGACTGATTGACTGATTGTTACTTTTGTTCTATTGTCGTGCTCTATCATTTGATTCAACCTCGTAAGACAAAATGCGTGTTGAATAATCATTATTCATTTCTTCCTCAACAGGGAACGAGAAGGAGTAAAAGGAGGAAGAGGAAGATGAAGAGTGGTGATTTCTGATGAAATCCAGGCTACTGTCATAGACCATGTCCTTGTGCATGGAATGACAATGAGAGAGGCCAAAGAGTGCAACCAAAAATCAGTAGATTCTCTGTGTCCACCATAATCTAGAGATATAGACAAGAGAACAGGTACAGTATACTTTACTGTAATGTCTCATCATTGAAGGTTTACAGTACTACTGTATACTGTGTATATATGTATATGTATATATATGTGTATGTGTGTATATATATACATATGTGTAATGACTGCTCAGTAGTGTTTCTAGTTTGACCGGTTAGTGCAAAATCTAAAGACAAAGTTTTGAGCACAGGTAAAACTATTTTGAGGTGATGGCTTGATTTTGTAGAAAGTGTGGTATAATTTGTCAACAGCTATGTGATGTGCAAAGAGTGAAGTGCCTCTAAAAGAGAGAATACTGCAATAAGCTATTGATCTTAAAGAAATATTGTGTTGAAATGGTATTATCAAAATATACTGTATGATTCAAAGAAAACATGTGATATGTGTTAAAGGTCACCGTGTGAGAGTAGATGTTAGTGTTCACTGCATATAATGCATACTTTGTGTAATCCATATTAAAATGTGAAAAGAGACATATAATTAAAAAAATAAGAATAATACAAGGAAGAATTAAGAAATAATGGTGTAACAATAAAAAGTAACTTAGTTTTTAAAAAAAATACAATCAGGACAGGTCAAAACATAATGGTGTAAAGCAGAGAGTGAACAGGTCAAATGAGGACAGGGCCTGCCCTGACATGACCCTGTAAGCTGAAGTTGGCAAGAAGAAAAGCCCAGGTGCTTTCCAGAAGATAGTAGCATATGATGATAGGTTAATGGTGTATTTTAATGAGGGGACCAAGGATGGACAGTTATACAAACCAGTGTTTTAATGGTGTATATTTAACAAACAAATAAAATGACCTAAGAGGTGTGGAAAGTCACAGCCAAAACTGTATAAAAAGAGGGACAGAGCCAGTACAGTTTTGGGGCATTTCTGGTGTACTTACCCCGGTTCTTATGACAATAACTTGCACTCCCTCGTTTGCGCTGTCTTCACCTTGAGGTTGGGACGGCAAGTACGGAGGAGGAGCTTCATCATAAGGAGGCTTGAGAAGAAAAGAGTATTAAAAATCAAAGCAAATTTGATTAATCTAAATCTTTAATCAACTTGACCAACAACATAGCCAAATTTGTCTTTCTTACTGCAACAGGAAAGGCTGGTGTCTGTGGCACCCTGATCAGGAACTGTTCCACCCCTTTGAGGCATTTCTCTTGCCTAAAGAAATGAAAGAAATATATATTAATGTTCCAATAGAGCACCTTTGGGATGTAGTTGAATGGGAGATTCGCATCATAAGATAAGATAGGATAAGAATTAATTACGTACAGTCTTTGTAGGCATGACAGCGTCTCTACAGAAGTTTAGTACTCAGTAAAACAATCAACCTGTCTGTCAGTGTCCATACTGTTCTCATCTGTTTCCAGCAGCATATTCCAATCTGAACATTCAAAGCAGTCCTCAAGCCTCAGAAGCCTCAGGTGTCCATTTAGGTGTGAGTTTAGTTGCAGGTTGCCTCTGCACACTGCCAAGTGGTGGTAAGGCAGTGGCTCTGTAGGCTTCTTTGACATTGGCATACAGCAGATCAAGGGTTTTATTTTCTGTGGTAGGACAATTAACAAACTGTGTAAATCCAGTCAGGCGGGAGGAGAGGGCAACACGATTGAAGTCTCCTGATATGGCTCCTGACCCTTGGTGCATAGTATGGTCTCAATACCAACTGCCAATAATTCAATATCTGGATAACACATTTTCTCCTTGACAGTAATATGTGCAGGATCACACCATCTCTGGTTCACAAATAAAGCCAGACCCCCACCTTTTTTCTGCCACTAGTTTGAGCATCTCTGTCTGACCGTATGAGAGTGAAACCAGGTAGATCGATGCTGGAGTCTGAGATGTTTTGATTCAACCATGCTTCAGTAAAACACAGGAGACTGCACTCACAGTATACTTTCTGAGTCTTCACCAATATCTCCAGTTCATCACTTTTGTTGGGCAGACAGTTGACATGTCTCATGATGACTGATGGCTTATATGTCCATTTCCAAGCCTTCACCTTTGCACCAGCATGGCAACCATGAAAACACCTCTTCATCTCAGCTGGAATAGGGTGGTATCCTCCAGACTTGCTCCATTTTTATGAAAAAAAGCACTTCTCTTGAATAAACTCTTCTCCCCAAAGAAGTAGTTTAGTAGTAGTAGATCAGTTAGTTGACAAAAGTACAATAAAAATGCACCAAAAATAAAATAAAGATTGAGTAAAAAATTTAGAGCTACCACACTTTGCTGCTACCAGTTCTAGAAATGGATGTGCAGGTGACCAATTTACAGCAACTGCATGATGCCATCGTGTCAATATGGACCAAAATGGAAGGCAAACGGGGGTCCAACCCAGTACTAGCAAGGTGTACCTAATGAAGTGGCCGATGAGTATATAAAGGTTAAAACACCCAACTTCTACATTTAACAACCTAAATGGTAAAAAAAAAAAAAAAAAAGGAAAAACAGTAAAATTTTGTGATTGAAGTCAACAAAACTTTACAGACATAAGGACTACTTGTCATAAGCCTGTTTGGTTATCATTTTAAGCCATTTTGGTTGATATTTTTCAGGGTATGATTACTGAGAAAATTCTGAAGAGAACTCACCATGCAGTCCAAACGCCATCCATCAAATGACTTACTTGCTGTGTAAACAGGAAGTACAATTAAAGATCCAAAAATAAAGGGCGCCCCCATAGCTGAATGGTTGGGGCTAGTACTACATGGGCCTCAGTGCCCTGAGAAGCTGGTCCGCGGATCAACTCCCGGTCTGGACGGACCTTTGCTGCATGTCATTCCCCTACACTTTTTTTAATATGCTGATTTTATCCATTGTTGTTTTATTGATTATTGTATACTGTACAGTTTTATTGATTATTGTCTATTGTATTGTATATTGTACAGTGTCCTTGAGTGTTCAGAAAAGCGCTTATAAATAAAATGTATTATTATTATTATATTATAATATTTAATGACTACCGCCCTGTTGCCCTCACACCTGTAATTATGAAGTGCTTCGAGAGACTGGTTCTCCAGCACATCAAAGACTGTCTCCCACCCACACTCGACCCCCACCAGTTTTCATACCGGGCAAACAGATCCACAGAGGACGCCATCACCATTGCTCTGCATGCTGTGCTGAGCCACCTGGAGCAACAGCAGAGCTATGCCAGGATGCTCTTTGTGGATTACAGCTCGGCATTCAACACAATCATCCCGAATATCCTGACCGCCAAACTGGTCAACTTGGGCCTCCCCCCCTCACATGTACCTGGATCAAGGACTTTCTGACCAACAGACCCCAGACTGTGAGACTGTGAGCCCCCACCTTTCCTCCACCCGCACACTGAGCACTGGTTCACCACAGGGCTGCGTGCTGAGCCCCCTCCTGTACTGTCTCTACACCTACGATTGCAGTCCGGCCCACAGGAACAACATCATCGTGAAATACGCTGATGACACCACAGTGGTAGGACTGATCTCAAAGGGAGACGAGACAGCCTACAGAGAGGAGGTCCAGAAACTAACAACCTGGTGTACAGACAACAACCTGGCACTGAACACCACAAAAACAAAGGAGATCATCATAGACTTCAGGAGGATTAGAACTGACCTGCCCCTCCTCTACATCAATGGCGAGTGTGTGGAGGGGGTCCACACATTCAGGTTCCTGGGAGTCCAGATCTCCGATGACCTCTCCTGGATGCACAACATCTCAGCGGTCATAAAGAAGGCAGAGCAGCGTCTTCACTTCCTGAGAGTCCTCTAGCACTCATCCATTGAGAGCCTGCTGACGTACTGTGTTTCCATCTGGTACGGAAGTTGCACTGAGGCAGACAGAGCAAGGCTTCAGAGGACAGTCAAGGCAGCACAGAGGATCGTTGGCTGCCCTCTCCCCTCCCTGATGGACATCTACACCACCCGGTGCTTCAGCAGAGCTCAGAACATCATCGAAGACAGCTCACATCCTGGTTCCCAACTGTTTGACCTGTCGCCCTCTGGCAGGTGCTGCAGGTGCATCAAAGCCAGGACAAACAGACTGAAAAACTGTTTCTTCACGAGAGCCATCACCACCCTGAACTCTCACACACAACGACCCCCACCATCAACATAACATAGACTGTGCAATATGCCTCACTCTGTGGACTTTAATTTTAACTATTTATCTGTACAACCGTCCTGTGCAATATATTCACATTCACACTTATACCTTATTGTACATAGAGTTGCACAGTTTTTTTAATATATTTTTTAAATATCTTTTCTATATATTTTGTTTCTGCATATTTTGTATGCTTGCACTGAAAAGGAGAAGCTCTCCAATCTCGTTGTACTTTAGTATAATGACAATAAAGGGCATTCTATTCTATTCTATTCTATTATTATTGTCACTCTCTCTCCCTGTTTCCTATCTCTCTCCACTGTCCTGTAGAAATAAAGGCAAAAATAGCCCCAAAAAAATAACCTTTAAAAAAAAAATCCAAAAATACATTTTGTTCAGCCACCCTGCACACCTTGCATTGTTTTTAATGTATGAATGTCATACAAATTATAGTTTAAATTCTACATACTCTCAAAACAGTAAACAAACTAGTATAGAAATTCCTTTAAAGTGCAAGTCTAATTTATACTCTTCTGCACCCTTAGTACTTTCAATTGTTAAATGGTTAAAGCTGCCAATAGGGCTCCCCGAGAGACTCCTGGCAGTCTCCCAAGCCTTGACATGTGCATATAAGTAATTCTGATCTTCATTCTGAGCTCCATTTGTAGGCCTACACTGGAATCAGCTTTTAATCAACATCTGTGATCAATCTGTGATAACCCTGATCTTAAAACAAAAAAACAGAATGGTTGATTAGCAAAAGCCCCTAAAAATGTCTTGAAAAAATGTCTTGAAATGATATTCCTGTTCAGCTTTGAGCTCACTGGACGCGTCTCTCCTCTCCCTCAGCTGGCGTGGTGAGTCTGTGACAGCGTGTACACAGTAACATCTAGATTGCTGTGGCCGTTACTAAGGAGGATCTACTTTCTTTTGGACATAAAAAGTAGCAGAAAGTGATGCCAACAGACCTCGGCGCAAGCCCGTTGGTCCTGACCACATCACTGTCGTTCCTGGAGGCTTTTCTGCCTGCCAAAGTGGGGATCATCAAGTGTCAAAGTGACTGATCCTGGCTTAATGTGCAGTCTCTTGCTGCCATCTAGTGGCCCTGGCCTGAAAACACATTTCAACTTCCTCCTCTCACAAATGACTGCTCTGAAGACATTAGCAAGATATGACTGCCAGTGCTTTGCATAGCTCATGTAAACAAGATGTTTTCTTTATCATTTATGCAGAGCCAGTTATAATTGTGATTACTGTAATAATAAAAAACACAATCCAAACTATATCCAGTTTTTATTTTTTAAATTCTCTTTCCACTGTCCTCATTTCCTCCCTTCATTTTCCCCCTCATCAAGGATAACAGAAGTTTGTTTCAATTTTGTTGTAAGCACATGCACATCTCTGAGGGGTCCTAATGCAAGGAACAACAATGTTTTTGTTAGTGTATATGTATCAGAATAAAATGCTGTATTAGGGCACCTGCCACCCACTCCCAAGTCCATAACACTTTCAGTTCCCAAGATATAGGCCAAAATGTCCCTCTAATAGAAAGGAATGGGCTGAGCCAGTGTCTGAAAATGTTTAGGAGCATGTTTCTCCATTTGGAGTCGATTGATACCACTTTTGGAGGACTGTTCCCCAACCCCTAACACTTAGTTTTACTGTGTAACTGTAACTAGTTCTTTTCAGTTGAAGGCAGGAGTAAGCTCTATTGGGTGGAGAGTCCCCAGGATCCCAGAGGCAGGTGCCAAATCAAAGGTAAGTAATCAAAGGTCAGTAAAAGTATGTTAATCGTTTATGCTTAAGATACACTGATCAGGCATAACACTGTGACCATTGACAGGTGAAATGAATAACACTGATTATCTCTTCATCACGGCACCTGTTAGTGGGTGGGATATATTAGGCAGCAGGTGAACATGTTGTCCTCAAAGCAGGAAAAATGGGCAAGCGTAAGGATTTGAGCGAAGGGCCAAATTGTGATGGCTAGACAACTGGGTCAGAGTATCTCCAAAACTGCACTTCTTGTGGGCTGTTCCCTTTCTGCAGTGGTCAGTATCTATCAAAAGTAGTCAAAGGAAGGAACAGTGGTGAACCAGCGATAGGGTCATGGGTGGTTCATTGATTAACGTGCAGAGCAAAGGCTGCCCTGTGTCGTCCAATCCAACAGACAAGCTACTGTGGCTCAAATTGCTGAAGAAGTTTGCTCTGTCAGTGCCAGCGTGCTCTGGTGCATGCTCTGCTGCGACAGCTGAGTCTGTATTCTCATCTTGCAATACTGACTGTGAAAGCAAATTTCCCCTGGGGGACAATGAAGCATCAATTGAATTGAATTGAATTAATGCTGGTTCTGATAGAAAGGTGTCAGAATACATGCATCACAGTTTGTTGCATATGGAGGATGGCCATGCTGACTCCTCTCCACTGCCAAAAACGCCAACAATGGGCATGTGAGCATCAGAATAGACCACGGAGCAATGGAAGAAGGTGAGAGACAGCATGAGATGTCAACAAACTGTTGGACACTGACTAGAGAGCCAGTCACACCAACACCTACACCAGCCCTTCTCAGTCAAGCATAATGGAGACATCAAAGGCTCAAGTCAAGATTGTGAGGAGACCAGATCACTTGCCGCTCACTCCTTAAAGTCCTCAAAATCTTTAGGAAGGCTGACTGTTAGATCATCAGCAGGAGCTTTGAGAAGGTCAGATACATCAAGCAGAGCAAGTATGGCAGCAGCACAAGCTCAAGCGGAAGCACAGGCTGCTAAAGCCAGATTAGCCTGCGCTGAGAAAGAAATGAGCATCAAGGTCGAAAAAGCTTGTTTAGAAGCAACTCTTGATGTACTTGAGCTACAGAAAGAGGCTGATGCTGCCATGGCCAAAGCTGAGGTGATGGAGTTTGCTGCTGCTCAGCTCGACACTGAAGAGCAAAGTGGTGAGATTGAGTTCTTGCCTACCCAGGCAACCCCAGAGCAGAAAGTGACAGTGATTACATAAATAAACACGACCACACTGTACTTCCTCAATGTCAGAAAGACATGTTTATGCAGCATGATGACACCACCTGTAAGCAGAAACAAGTGAAACCTTCGCCAACATTCACACGTTTTCAGCAAGAGCCAAATTGCCACCACTTGTCACCACTAGATGGCAGTAAACCAACACTGCAAAGAGATGTAGTTCAACAAAGTCTTCCCCACAATGTGTCACAGCCACAGCATAGGTTTAGCATGAACCACACAGCTACTGACAACGCTGCCAGTGACCTCGCAAGGTTCTTAGCAAAGAGTCAGCTCGTAACCAGAGGACTGACTAAGTTTGATGACCAACCAGAAAGCTATTTGAGCTGGAAGACCACATTTCAGAGTACCACTGCAGATCTTGGACTCACTGCCAGTGAAGAAATAAACCTGCTCATCAATTGGCTTGGCCCTGAGTCCTCTGAACATGCTAAAAGGATGAAAGCAGTCAATATACGTCACCCATCTGCTGGTCTAAGTATGATCTGGACAAGACTAGAAGAATGCTATGGTTTGTCAGAAGCAATCGAAAGAGCCCTGTTTTCCAGGATAGAAAACTTTCCAAAGCTCTCCAGCAAAGAACCTCGCAAGCTCCATGAGCTATCCGACCTGCTTTGTGAACTGGAAGCTGCAAAGCAAAATGGATATTTACCTGGTTTAAGTTACTTCGACACAGCCAGGGGAGTGAGTCCAATTGTGGAAAAGCTACCCTTTCACCTTCAGGAAAAATGGACAGCAGTTGGGTCAAGGTTTAAAGAAGACTATAATGTTGCCTTCCCACCTTTTTCTTTCTTCTCTGAGTTTGTGAGGAAAGAGGCTAAAGCAAGGAATGACCCAAGCTTCACCACAGCTCATCTCTCCTTTGTCAGTTCCAAGAAAGAGAGGCTCCCAGGTAATTACAACACGAGGCCATCAGTAACAGTTCACAAGACGGACGTGTCAACAGATGTAACCACAGCAGTGAAAAATGCAGCTGAAGATATAAGCAGGCAATGTCCTATACATCACTAACCACACCCACTGAAAAGATGCAGAGGTTTCCGAACTAGGCTATTTGAAGACAGAAAGAAGTTCATCAAAGACAATAACATCTGCTATCGTTGCCTTGCATCCACCAGTCATCAGGCAAAAGACTGTAATGTCACCATTAAGTGTGTGGAGTGTGACAGTGAGAGGCACCTGGCAGCTCTCCACCCTGGCCCGCCAACACAGACACCCAAGCCCCTCTCTTGGCGGGGAGAGTGTAAGCTCATCAAACCCAGATGTTACGGCCACCTGCACAGAGGTATGTGGAAATGGAATCTCAGGAAAATCCTGCTCCAAGATTTGCCTGGTACATGTCTTTCCAGAAGGTCAGCAACATAACATCAAGAGGATGTACGCAATCATAGACGATCAAAGTAATCTGTCCCTTGCAAAGACTGAGTTTTTTGATATGTTGGACATCCGGGGTACAGTAGAACCATACACCCTGAAGACTTGTGCTGGTGTAACAGAAACATCCGGTAGAAGGGATTATGGTTATATAGTGGAGTCAGCAGACGGGAAAATGAACTTTCCTCTCTCTGTACTCATCGAATGCAATGCCATCCCTAATAATAGGGAAGAAACACCTACCCCTGAAGTCGCACGTTACCACCATCATCTGAGGTCAATCGCTGCTGAGTTACCGCCTCTTGACCCGGATGCTGACATCCTTCTGCTCATTGGACGGAACCTTCTGAGAGCTCACAAGGTGAGAAAACAGTTGAATGGCAGACACAATGACCCATACGCACAGAAGCTTGACCTGAGCTGGGTTATCGTCTGTGACGTGTGCCTCGGCAGCGCTCACAAGCCAACTGAAGTGAGTGCTCTAAAAACACGTGTTAGATAATGGATGCCCCAGCTTTCTCACCCCCTGTGACAACCGTTTCAGTGTGAAAGAGAATTTTAGCCTGATGGGTCACACAAAAGCGACTCCTCAACAGTTGCAACCACCAAACCCACACTCCAAGCCCACTGCAGAGAATTTGGGAGAGACTGTTTTTTGCCGTACTGTTACTGACAACCAGCTTGCGCCTTCTGTTGAAGACACAATCTTTCTAAAGAAGATGGAAGGAGTCTTCAAAGATGAAACTAACAGCTGGGTTGCACCATTACCATTTAGGAGCCCCAGGCGTCTGCTCCCAGACAACAGGCCCTATGCCTACAAGCGACTTATGTCTCTTCACCGCACACTTGATAAGAAGGAAGACATGAGAGCCCACTTTGTCAGATTCATGCAGAAAATGATTGATAACAAACATGCAGAGCTTGCACCACCTTGCAATAAGGACAAAGAGAGATGGTATCTTCCCACCTTTGGCATTTACCACCCACAGAAGCCTGGGAAGATTTGGGTGGTGTTTGACTCAAGTGCACAGTTAGATGGAGTGTCCCTTAATGACGTGCTGCTTAAGGGGACCGACTTGAACAATACCCTTTTGGGCGTGCTCCTCCGGTTTCGAAAGGAACCGGGTGCCATAACAGCTGACATAGAACACATGTTTTACTGTTTTGTTGTTCGTGAAGATCACAGAGATTTCCTTCGTTTTCTCTGGTATGAAGACAACGATCTCAGCAAGGATGTGGTAGATTACCGCATGAGAGTCCACATCTTTGGAAATAGCCCCTCTCCAGCAGTGGCAATCTTTGGGCTGAGAATGGCAGCAAGGGAGGCAGAAGGGGTATACGGCAGTGATGCATGACACTTCATAGAACAGGACTTTTACGTGGATGATGCCTTGAAATCCTTTCCCCCATAAGATTGCCTCCAACAGAGTGGAGATGATGAACGCCTTTTCCCCAGAAGACAGGGCCAAGGAAATGAAAGATCTGGATCTCTCTAAGGATGAGCTTCCTGTGGGTGAGTTGGAACATCATGTCTGATACATTCATAAAACTACATGATGTTGGGATACATAAACAATCAGCACAGAAGATTTCACATATACGTAAACAATCGTGTACAGAGAATCAAGCAATCTTCCCTACCAGACCAGTGGAGATATGTCTCAACGGAGCATAACCCAGCTGATCATGGCTCTAGGTCTGTAGCAGCAGGGAAGCTTGCCAGCACCATGTGGTTATGTGGTCCAGGGTTTCTTTTGCGGCCCATTTGAACTCATTAACCCAGAGTCAGATGTTGAAATTCAGTCTAATGTGACAGTGCTTGCCACCACAATGTCTACAAATCATTTGGGTTCAGCATGCTTTGAGCGCTTCTCTAAGTGGACATCCCTCATCAAAGCAGTAGCTCACCTTCGTCACATCTCTCACAGCTTCGGCAAATCTAGAGAAGACACCAGTTGTGCAGGCTGGCACCTCTGCAAGACAAGTCTCACAGACGAAGCTTTAAGTCAAGCAGAACACACCGTGATCAGGTGTGTCCAGCACAAAGTGTATTCAGAAGAAATCAAATGCATCATGGGAAAACGAGATCTGTCTGTCAACAGTTCTTTGCACAAGCTTGCACAGTGATTGATGCAAATGGCCTACTGCAAGTAGGAGGACGCCTTGCAGAGTCAAAGTTGTCAAGGCATGAAGCCAACCCTATTCTGATCCCAGGCAAGCATCACGTTGCTTCACTGCTCATCTGTCATCATCATGTGGCTGTAAAGCATCAAGGAAGGCACTTTACTGAGGGAGCTGTCAGAGCAAGTGGCCTGTGGATAGTAGGAGCCAAGACGTGTATTAGCAGCATTATCCATAGATACAAAGCAGAGAGGAGCAGCAAATCATGGCAAATTTGCCAGCCGAACGTTTACAGACTGACCCTCCATTTTCTTATGTTGGCCTTGATGTATTTGGACCATGGGAGGTCATTGCACGCCGCACTAAAGGAGGACAAGCCAACAGTAAGAGATGGGCGGTTTTGTTTACATGCATGTCCACTAGAGCTGTTCACATCGAAGTGATTGAAACTATGAGCTCTTCCAGCTTCATTAATGCACTTCGCAGATTCTTCGCGATCAGAGGTACTGCTAAGCAGCTGAGGTCAGACTGTGGGACCAACTTTGTTGGTGCATCCAGGGAGCTGAAGCTGGATCCTCCAAAGCCTGGTGAGATGAGTGTAGATAACTACCTCCTTAATCAGAGATGTTCATGGGTGTTCAATCCTCCCCACTCATCCCACATGGGTGGCACGTGGAAGCACATGATAGGAATTGCACAACGCATCCTGGATTCAATGCTCTTACAGGCAAACCACTCCAAGATGACTCATGAGGTTCTGATAACCCTGATGGCTGAAGTTACAGCTATTATTAATGCAGACCTTTAGTGCCTGTCTCTACTGACCCGGAAGCTCCTCTGAACTTAACCCCCTCACCTCTACTCACCCAGAAGTTTGGTGCCCTCTCACCTCCCCCTGGAGACTTCACCAAAGCTGACATGTTTAAACATCAGTGGAAGAGGGTTCAAGTTCTTGCTGACATTTTCTGGGTTTGATGGCAGAAAGAATACCTCAACATGCTCCAGAGTCGTCAAAAGTGGCAGTTCAGCAGGCCAAACATGAAGGAAGGAGACATTGTTCTTTTAAAGGACAAGCAACTGAGAAGAAATGAATGGCCAACAGGAGTCATAGTGAAGGCTCTCCCAAGTAAAGATGGAGTTGTCAGGAAGCTGGAGGTCAAGATTACCCACAACAAGACTAAAAAGACTTTCCTCAGACCCATTTCAGAGTGTATCCTTCTCTTATCTCCAGGAGATTAGATTTTGTAAACTTGTTATTGTGGCATTTTTAAAATATGCCAAGCGGGGAGTGTGTTGGAACTGTTTATATGCATTTGCAGTAGCATTTTCAGGCCTGTAGAGGGCATAGTTCGTTTATTTATGTGTTTTTCCATAGTCTGTTTCAGCCAATGCCTAGTTACAGGAAGTTGTGCTTCTTCCGCTCCATACCGAGAGAAATGTTTTTAGCATACAGATGCTAGCTCTTCCTCCAACTGTATGTTTGCAGCCCTTGTAGTGGCAATATAAGTGAGTGAACTATTATTTATCATTGTTATAGTGCAAACTGTTTCGTAGCATTTGACATGATCTGTGTAATTTTGTTAATACAAATATCGAGATGAGATCGCGGACTCTGCGCTGATCTGTAAATACTAGATCCGCCATCTCCGGTATTACACGTCAACTC